>APFE031328601.1:0-16065 GCA_000404065.3 Pinus taeda | reverse complement strand
CCCCTTATAATATTTTCCTTCGGTACATTTCAGACATGTGCCTTCATGCTCCTTTTTGAATTCAAGCATCCTAGTCACCATCTGACTCACAGACCTCCGGTGCTGAGTCAATGGACATGGTCCCTAGTGGACTTCCTGCAACTTGATACAGCGCAGAACTCAAAACATCTTAACAAGATATATTTTCAAACATGTACCTTTCCATCAATAAGTGCCACCCTGTAACCTTTGACTTCCATTTCCGAGATGGACATCAGGTTCTTCTTGCGATCAGGTACATAAAAGAGATTCTGGGGTTTCCTGCTTTCGTGGAAGAGTCGACCATTTCCTTGATGACCTGCATTACCAGTCATTCCTTTAATCATTGAAGATGTCCCAAGAATGATTGTTATCTTCATCAAGAGATGTCTCTGCCATTCGGACACTCGTTTGCATAACGACCGAACTTATTTCAACAAGGCATTTGCCTTTCCTTCCACCCTTAGATCTGAACTTCCCAATGGAGTGATCTTAAGATGGACCATCAGAATCTTCCGTTGCGCCATTCTGATAACATTCTCTGCTTTAACTTCACCCTAGGTGAATTATGAGGAACCCATTGATCCTTCTGTCTTGTCCCAACTGCCTTTGGTGATTGCTCTTTCACTCTTGCTTGGGAATTGTCTTCACCTCAGCTCTGATACCATGTTAATTTTAGGTATGTTCTATGCTAGAGCAATTTATTTAAATTTTCACAGTTAGCAAATCACATCAGCATTACGATAAACTGCAGATAGAACATAAATACAATACGCAGAAGACAAGCCAAGACAAGAGGACACAAGATATGGCGCGAGCCAGGGACAAACCCCACAATGTGTGGGGAAACCCTTTGATCAAATCTTCTTTTGTCTTCAAAGTTCAGCAGAGAAAGGGAGAGAGAGTACATTTACAACAGAAGTCAATACTTTGACTTGTCTAGATCTAGCATAGATCATTTCGTATCATGATGAGATCAGTTGAAGACATTCTGCTTCAACTGATACCTGTCATCGTGCTGCATCTCGTTCATTTGCTGCACCTGACTGTGCAACACCATCATGCTGTATCATCATGCTGCTCATGATCATTGTGCTACCCACACATCATGTTGACCATGACCTCATACATCATGCTGTCCATGTATTGTGCTGCTTCTTGATGCTGCCAATTCATTATGTAGTGCGGCATCTAAGTATCACTGAGCTATTCTCAACATCAAGTTGTCCATGATCATGTTGCCCATGCTCATGATCCTATCCATCATCATGCTGCTATAGATATATATGATAGGACTGCAGTAGACACAGTCATCACCGAAATTCTCTTCAACGTAATTATAATATATCTATATGTTGATATTGAGATAGCACTTTCAGGATCACTGTGATCTCCATTAGGCTGAGACAGTGAGGACAGTAAGAGTTCTGAATCACATTGACTGAAGTAGATCCACCGAGATCTACTTTCCATCTAGGCAGAGAATATATGTATGTCTGAGATAGCAAATATATATGTCCAGGCAGATTCATTCACAGGAATGCCGAGATTGTCATGCTCAGACTTTGCTGTGGATACTACCTTCAGATCTTAAGTGTACCCAGACTTTGTTGCGGAGAACTTATTCATTGCTCCATGCATCGAGGTTGTGACTGCACCTAAAACCCAAACCAGGTGCAGTCAAACCCTGCAGCTCCTCTTTTCATGACTGCGGCTTCATCTCCTCGTGACTGCGGTTATGACCGGGGCTGTTCCATATGACTGTTACTGCATGTAGGGAGTCTTTCTGCCCTGCATATAAATGACTTCCAAAACAGCGTATAAGAACAGCGTATAGCAATCATAATGACCAGTGTATAATATCCATTATGAACAGTGTCTAAAGACAACATATAAGTCTTCTTGATCTGCGTATTTGTCTCCATTATGAACATCATATAAGTCTTCCTGATCTGCGTATTTGTCTCCATTATGAACAGCATATAAGTCTCCTTGATATGCGTATATGGGAGCCTCCTTGACTACGTAGATTAGGGCCTGTGTATAAGACTTCTGGATAGCGTATTATATTTCCATATAAAACTGTGGTTTACAGCATGCTAGGGCATCACGTGGCGTAGTTTAGGGCCAGCGTATATTCTTAGTGTCTCTCCTCAAAACCCAAAGACATGTAGAGGAGATCACACCAAGAATACGCATACAAAATGATAACAAATCCTCATCTATTTATACCAAAACGAGGTTGATGAATAGACACGTCGGTTGGGCTTCTAGAGCCTACATAAGCGCTGGTCGGCTTGACAATAATTATATAAACAAAATAAATTCATATCTCCATAAATACTTATCGAAATCGGATGATCTTTGGATCAATCCTACACCTCTCGACGAGAGGGATCCAATAAAAATATCAGCTGCCATAAATAAGCCGACCCACATGGAGTTTGGCCCTAGTTGCCAATTTAACAGTGGGGGTGGGGGTAGAAATTTAAGCACAACATCCTTTCCTATCCAAATTTGTATTGGTACTTCTGGATGACATCCTAATCAACAAAAGCCTAGTAGGCACATGTGTCAATGTTAACAATGCATTTCATCTCATTTACATTTTGTAAAACATTCCAAATGTACTTCCCATGCTTTGAAAGTGGAACAAGTACAACCCTTTAAGGGTCTAGGGGCATAGCAAATGTTGGATTGCCTACATTATTTAGAATCAAAGCTTACCCTATCATAGATGAAAATGTGACCCATTTATACTTTCGAAGCATGGGAAGTACATTTGGAATGTTTTAAAAAATGTAGATGAAATGAAATGCCTGGTTAACATGTGACACATGTACCTCCTAGGCATCTTTTGTTGATTAGGATGTCATGAAGAAATACCAATACAAATTTGGATAGGAAGGGATGTTGTGCTTAAATTTCTACCCCCACCCCAACAAATCAAAATGTTTGCTTACATCTCATTTCGCTAAGATAATTGATTGTCTTTCCTATTCTACCTATACCATATGACTTTCGAGGGAGGCCTTAAAAAATTTGAATTCATGGACATGTGTATGATGTATCCTAAGGGTTGATTTCTAAAGCTCTAGGTCATGTCACATTACCAAAATCATGGGAAACATTATCCTTGATTTTTTTTTACTTATGTTTCCAAGAAAGGAAGTTCCTCAAAGTATAGGCTTATCGTCATTCTTCATGGGCGTTTCCTCAGAATATAGGCTTCTCTTCAAACTTCCTTAAAAAACCTGTTTCAGAAATTTGTTATACTAGCTGCTCCAACACCCTCTTTATTCCTATATGTCTGTGTGAGATAATAGCAACAACATTTCTCCTTCTGTTAGAACAACAATATGGGCCTGATCTATATTCTCTGCGAAAAGCTGCTCACTATACAGGCTAAACAATTCCTCAAAAGTGATTCTTTATAGACTTCTTCCAGGATCTATTGTTAATGCATCGGTTAGGCTGCATTTTTCTGGAAATACATGACTATTGTTTGATGTGGAATCTGGAAATACACTTTACTCTTTGATGTGGGATCTGGAAATTTGCAAGGGTTGTAATGAGGGTACTACAGCTAATTAATGACCCAGATTTTCTCTGAAGTTCAGCGCTCATCCAGAATTTTGGCACCTTGAGTGGTCTGAACTCTGTTTGCCAATCGATCTCCTCGAAAACACTCTTCAATTCAGTTTCAGATGAGAATCTTCTATTCTTTATATTTTAAAATTTTCTAATTCCCTTACCTCCAGATGATATCATCTTGTTTTGCTCTATTTTAAGGAGAGGTATGACTCTACTAGTTGTTACTGTTGCAAGTTCTGGTAGATTGGACCCTAGAGTTATTTCCAACGTAATTGTTCTGCTGACAAAACCAGGATCCTTATTTCTTCTTGCAATGCCTCTGCCTTCTGATCAGAACCAGTTCATGATTTCTTTGATGAAGGGAATGGTGGAAAGTTGCCATTGGTTGACATAGGGTTTAGGATGGAGGGCAGCTTAGTAATGAAAACACATATCTGCTATAGGAAATGTCTCCTAGAAGTTTTGAAAATGATTTCCCTGTTATGCCCTTTAGGCCCCCAGCAATTTAGACAACAAGCACTGTTCGATGATATAACAGTGGACAGGTGCTTATGCGTAGGCTAGGTGTCAAGCATGCAGGAGTGGTTCAAGACTCTCTAGGTACTTGCTCATGTTGAGTAAGTGACTTTTAATTTCTTTTCCTAGTCTAACTTAGGAAAAAGCACATTGATTATTTTTTTTTGTTGGCTTGATCCACGGGGGATTTGAACCTTGAATCTCATGGTTTACATAATACTTTATAACATGGTCATTGCCAATTAAGCTGTCCCGTGGGCTGATTAATTAATTAATTAATGTTTGCTATTGGGCTAAATTTGTTTAAGGAAAAATGATTTAGTCCTTTAGTGAATTAGATCTAATCTCTACCATTGATCTAAGTGGGTTAGGATTTATTTCTAGCCATCCATCACTTTGTAGATTGAGGGTTAGGGTTTTGGCTCAATGATAATTTTAAAAGAAAGCCTAAGGGAGGAGAAAGACACATTGAATCATTGAGAGAGCAATTTTCGGAAGTGGACTGAGAGACTCAAGGCTTAAGAGAAGGAAGAGTTTCAGCAAGGAAATTCCGGTGAGAGATTTTTGAAGGGACTGAGATATTGGAGAGAGGAGGCTAAATTTGCAGGAAAGCCGAAACTCAGGTTGGAGGGTTGTGTAGGGGACTGTATGGCCTAGGTGATGGGCGAGTTATTCTTTTTGTGCGCAGGCTGTACAGGGCTAGGAGAGAGAGGCCAAATTACGGGATGAAAAAGCTGATTTTTTCAAGGGCCGGAAATTCCAGGAGGCGATTTCAGAGGGCCAAGATTTTCAGATTCCATTTTGCTATATAATTTTTGTATTTTTTATGAGGGCCATTTTTCCTGTTGAGTGAGCCCTTGCTTTTACTATGCAATTTAATGAAGGATAAATTGAATGGCAAAAATTTCTGTTGTGCTTGTGATTGATTTTTCACCTGTTTTCTGCTGCAACTAATTTTCTAACTTCAATACCAGTGTACTTATATTCAGCAGTTTTTTTGAAAATAATTTACTGGGGTGAATAAATTTTCTGGGCATAAAATAATTTTCTAGGAGTTTAAATAAGATCTGGTATTGGAAAAATTAAGTAAATGGTTACTCTTGCTGGTTTAGGGTTCAGAATTTCTTGGAACAAACACAGCAGTAGGGTCTCAGCTTTATCCAGATTGAGGGCGACACACAGGCCAAAGGGTTGTCAACAAAGGAACCATTGTAAAACTTACTACTTTGAAATGCATGTGTATTCTTTTCTCTTACAGTATTTTCCTCCAAGCCTAGAACAGTAATTTATGAAATAAAACAGCTCTGTGCATTTTCAAGATAACAATGACTTCTGTTTGCTAACCCTTTGCATATCTTGTCCAGTACCAATGATGATCTCCTTTGCTGTAGTAGAGGTGCCACCTGAACTGTCTCTTTAGTCAATAAATCATCTGTGAAACTGGAAGCAAGTGATGCAAGGCAAAGAATGGTCTACTCTTTTGGATTCAGCTGTGAAAGCAAAGAACCATCCATAACTGATGTTTGGTTGCTATGGGATTTTTGAAACAGGGAAGAAGATCAGATATGAAATCAAGGCATCCACACTTTCATACTTGCATCCACACTCTTTCCCATGCTTGCATCCACACTTGTGATGCCTATCATAGGGTAGAGGTGATAGGGATATGAACGTGTGCTGGCAATAGTTTGGTCTGTAATGCATGATGTATTTTCCATTCTGTTCTTTCAGTTCTGTCTTCTCTGCCTCAAATATTGTTCAGATTTGAGTTGTGCTGCAGCTGTCAATAAGGATCCCGATATGTCATACTACCTCAAAAGGAAAGGTGTAGGGAGCCTTATGAATAATGTCATCAAGCCACAGTAGGTCTTCAGCCTCCAAAAGTTAAAAGCATCAACTCAATCAAGTAGCATATCCAATGAAAGAAAGGACGTGTGCGCACCCCAATCTATCAAAGGCTCCTCACATACCATGCTGTGAGCCAACTCATCGTGACTAAAATCACAAGCGGATCCTCCTGCCGTATGAGGTGCAACAAAATGGAATCTTTACTTTCATAGCAAAATGTGACATGTGTGAATGGCACAAGGCTGAAAATATTAAAGATTCAAAACATTAAGTTCCCTACTCTACTATTTCCTAAGCTCATTTGGGTAGACATCTCCATGGATTTTATTATGATCTTGCTTGCCTCTGGGCCCAAATAGGTCATCATGGTAGTTGTTGATCACCTTTTCAAATAGGTCCATTTTTGTGCCTTACAACATTTGTTTCAAGCATCTATAGTAACACAAATCATGCTAGATCTAATTTTTCATTTTGATGGCTTGACCAATTCAATTGAAAGTAATTGCGATCCTACCTTTATCAACATTTAAAATCCAAGGAAATCAATTGAAAATGAGTATGGCTTATCATCCTCAAATAGATGGTCAAACAAAGATGATTAATAAGTTTTTGGAGAATTATTTGAGGTGTTTTGTATTAGAGAAATAGGGACAATGGGTCAAATGTCCTCCCCATGCAGAATGGTGATCCAATACAACTGAACAGTAGTTTACCCACATGACGCCTTATGATGCATTATATGATTAAAATCTACATCCATTACATGTTATATGCCCAACAACTCCAAGGTGTTGGAAGTGGATGCAAATTTGAATGCATAGGTGGACATTCTTCATACACTCTGGGACAATCTTGTCATGGCTCAAAATAGAATGAAAGAACAAGTCAATTACCACTAGGCATAATGAAACACCAAGGTTAGGGACCTAGCATTTTTTCATATCCAACCATATAGACATAACTGTATCAAGCAAAAGAGAACCCAAAGGCTTGCATAGAAGCTATATGGGCCCTATCATGTACTTAAAAGGATTAGCAAAATCTTTTATCAACTAGCTTTTTCCACCCACTCTAGGATCTTCGCCATTTTCATGTTTCCTTCCTATAGTCAATGGTTAGGACAAATAGTCGACTCCACTATTCTACGAAAAATTGATAACAAGGATTCCTTTTGGTTATAGTCGAAGGTTGCACCGAGCAAGCATTGTCTATGCCATCATTTTATGCAAGAAGTGTGGGCAAAATAACAAGAGATGCACCTAGAAGATGCTGCATCTATACCAATATTTTGTAGTAGTTTCCCCATCTCCATTCTCGAGGTAATTTGCTTTTTTGAAGGGGGAGCACATTAGAGACCCCTCCCCCAAACTCACCTTGTTATTGGTACTTAGGTTGTTAATCAACGTAATTTGTCCATCCCCATTAAATAAGGCCACTAGGTAGTGGGAGTGTGTAATCAATAATGTTATGTGGCCTCATTAAAGAAGGCGAACTAGGTAGTTGGTATGATTACTTAATGACATAATGTGACATCAATAATGCCCACTAGGTAGTTAGCATTCAATAATGTAATACGGTCAAGTGATTAATGTATGGACCTCTAGTGGATGTGCTTAGAGTTTACAAGAAGATATTGATAGGATTAAAGAGCTACCTAAGAGGTATGAAATATTTCACATTTTATTGGATCTATGCCCTTTTCAAGTTTGTTCCTTCAAGGTGGCACTACTGAAAGTTGATATCGATTTTAATATATTGGTTTTTCTATCTCTCATATTCAATTACTATAATCGTTTCATGTTAGCTATTGCATGTGTTTATTTATTGGATATTGCTATATTCATTAGATGACTATTAACTTGAAGTCTCTTGTTTGGGATGTAGTAATCCTCATATGACAATTATATGAGATAAACATGGAGTTATAGAAATTTGGATCTCGTTGTTCTACCAATTGTTTAAGAAAGGAAAAGTTTTGAACTGGGTTGCTATTCTTTTGAATACTTTAGGAGGCTACACAGAAAGCCCACTCACCACTCACCACCTGAAGGGACTAAATTTGAATTCTATATGTAATCCTATCTGCTAGATATATTGTGTATGGAAAATCCATTTCTGAGAGTGAGCTATAAGAGGACCAATGGATGCCCTTTGTTCAAATGTATTGCAAAGATCAGTGGATAAATAAGCATGCTCTACATTATTTGAAGACATGCAATAAGTTATTAGCATGATTGCATGAAGTGATCTAAGACAAATAATGTCTTTGATTTTCATACGAATCTTTGAAAGTTCTTGACACCATGGGAAATTGGTATATGGATAAAGATATCAATTGCATAAAGATGTAGAGCATAACGAAAGCTCCCGACAATTTTCCCCAACATGTTCCAGTCTTCCAGACAAATTATTTTTTAGAGATATCATATATTAGACATGTAGAAAATGAATAGATTCATACTACTGCACGCAGCATATGGGGAAGTGATAGAGGACCACCCTACCACATATGGGAATGTGAGAGTTCAATTGTTACTCAATTTTAGAGAAGATTTGAAATATTATAGGGTGAGGAAATAGTGGTCAAATAAAAGGGGAGAGTCACTAGGTTAATTAGTGTTTTAGATCTAAATGGATGTAGATTTTTATCAGGATTTGCCATCAAATTAGCAATGTAAACTAATAATCTAGTGTTAATCTATTGAGGATTCAAATTGTGAGCCAGAAACCCAAGTGCTGAAGAAGGCAAAGGGAATTATGAGAAAATTCGCATGGAATTCATTTTCTCAGGTGTTAAAGCTACTTGCACTAAAGAGAAGAGTTGTGAATCGTGATGGGTCCCCATGAGTGATCCATTTCCTAGGTGACACTATGCATCTCAACTGTCCTCCAAGATAAGACTGGTACTCAATCTCCACTACAAAAATGTCTATATACTGAAATAACAGGTAGATATTCTACCATGAAAGAGAAATGAAAAACGATGCCAATAAGAGAGATCCAAGTAGCCCTCATGGAGTATGATATTTTCTTTCCCTAGTTGTGATGGAACCTCACTTAAGGTCATATTGCCAAATTGTCCAAGGTATGTGTAATATTGTGCCCTTGAAAGAGGTGGTTCCAAATTGGTTGTTTGGAGTCTGGGCCAAGGGCCCAATGCCTTCCAAGTTCACAAAGAAAGGTGAATGCACATCATGTGATGATAAGCCGCTAAGCTTGAGAGATGGTGCGGTAATTTGACTGCATTCTTCCAATTAATGACAATCTCTCAAGCCACTGCCTTCCTTCGTATATAGTGATATCATATGATATATCATATATGCTTTCAATTCTTGAATGTAGGTAGAAAGTAGTTTTTTTCCATGTGAGGGAGCAGATAGAATTGATTTTGTCATCCAAATTCCAGGGACAGAAGAATCATATAAAATGGGACAGTAGCTGTTTTCCTTGGTGTGGTACAACAAGAAAGGGCTTATGTACTGTATGCTACTGTTCTCTCCACCTCTGATGGATCAACTTGTTGGGCATCTAAAATTATATATTGTTTCACAACTATAACCAAAACATAATCTTAAATCAGCTGTTGCTGCTGGGTCTATCACTGCTGGCTAGCTTTCAAACTCAAACTGGAATCACTTCTTCCTTTAGAATTTCATATATAATAATACATACAATACACACATATGCTGTTTTACTGGTTCTTCTTTGGCAACTCCTGTTAACTCTCAAACGAAAGCTAAATTGTTGTGGTCTTTGTCTCACATATGAAATAGCGAAACATTAATACTGACCATTTTATATGTATGTTGTTGGCTTTCAATCAATGATATTATGTTGCTTGCTCTTCTTCTGGGTTCATTTCAAATAAATAATTGAAATACATACATACAGTAACATATATGGTATTACTGGTTTAACTTTGGTCTAGATCAACTTTGTATAGTTTTGGAAAGGGAATTAAAAAAAGTAGAATATCTAGAATGATGGTGAATGCTGAAATAGGGGTAGCTAGGAGTATGCCCTAGCTACTGATTCTGCTGCTTTTGAATCACTGGTCATGGATATGGATCTCGAACTGGTTCTGCAACCTTTCAACTTGAAGAACTGGAACTGATACATACTGTATTAAATGAATCAATATGCTTGGAAACTGGAACTTCAGCTACTGGGTGGGTCAATTGGTGCTGCTGGTTCTATCATTGCTGGATCAACAACGTTGACAACTGGCTATGGAAATTTCTTTCTAATAATAGAATAATCAATACACCCCGAGTCTGAAACTGGAATCCTTGGGTTGCCCGGGGGGGGGGAGGAGGGGGGAGGGTGGAAATGTTGGCTTTGGAACAAAAACTCGTTTTGCTTAACAGCTAGAAATAAATCATTGTTTTAAGATCCGGCTGGCTCGGAACCGACTCGGCCGAGTTGGCACGAGCCGGGAAAAAAATTTCAACTCGGCAGAAAATTCGGTTCGGTCGGCCGAGTTATGACTGACCCAGCCGAGTCATAGCATGACTTGGCCGAGTCAGTCATAACTCGGTCGACTCAGCCGGATCTGTAACTACTCGGCCGGGTAGCTGACAGTGGCCAGTGAACCATAGAAACACGCCTTTTTTTGATTTTTTAAAATTTTTTTCTATGTGTGGGGGACTCCAAAGGGGTTTATGAATTAGTTTGTTGGTCTTTGGGGTCCACTCCCCACTCCCAAATGCTAGTATTTGATCATATTGCCCTACTAAGACTGCTATTCATGGTAATGTTAAATTCTTAAAGTAAAAGTGACATTCTTCTTAATCTTCATTTTCATCCTTCCGACTCGGCCGGGTAGCTGACAGTAGCCAGTGAACCATAAAAACACGCCTTTTTTGATTTTTTTTTTGTTTTTTTTCTTTAATTTTTCTATGTGTGGGTGACTCCAAAGGGGTTTATGAATTAGTTTGCTGGTCTTTGGGGTCCATTCCCCGCTCCCAAATGCTAGTATTTGATCATATTGCCCTACTAAGGCTATGCTATTCACGGTTATGTTAAATTCTTAAAGTAAAGGTGACATTCTCCTTAATCTTCATTTTCATTTTCATTTTCATCCTTTTGAAAATGAAGATTAAGGAGAATGTCACTTTTACTTAAATTTTTAACATTACCATGAAATGACTCAAGATGTTTGAGAGTGGTTCCGGCCTCATTGGATTTCATATGGAGAAAGTAGAATTTTAGATTTCGTTCAAAATCCAACAGACTTATCGGTTTTTCAGGATTTTAGGATTGGGGGATTGCAATGTTTCCATTGAATTTTGTTATGTATTAGGGCATGGAACTCGTATTTAATCACGAGCACCAATCCCTCTTTGTACCTTGATGTTAGTGACATTGGTTGTCAAACTCCTCTGGGATTTGCTCCCAAACCGGGAGCTTCCGAAAATGTCGCTCCCGCTCCCCGCTTTCGCTCCCGCTCCCAAGTAACATTGAGCCAGATGATGTTGGCAACTCTAGCAGTAGCTAGTAGTATTGGTCACAGACTTTTGTTGTAGAGGCCATTTCTAGCCTCCTTGGTTATGTGTTTTTGTTTTGATCTCTATATCATCGTGTATGTATTGGACAGTGCATTGGGTGCCATTTTGATATAATGGATATATTCATGGAAGCCTACTTTGATCATTTGTTTGTCTTCTATCTAAATCTAAGCTGTGTGTTTGGATACATAATGAAAATCTTTAAAATTATGTGTTTTTTTATAAAAAATAAATATTTAATGTATTTTTTACAACGACTGAGTCATTGAAATCGAGCCGGCCAAGTCGATACCGAGTTGGAGTCGGAGTCGGAGTCGACCCTCGGCCGAGTCAGAGCTTTAAAACGTTGAAATAAATATGCAAATTGCTATTGCTTTTGGCATTGGCGCCTCTGGTGGTGAAACTGCTATAATCAATATGCTATTACTTGTTGGTTGTGTCACTTCCAGTGTTCCTGCCTCTGACACCAACTCTATCACAAGAAAGGAAATTCATATTCCTTTCACCTGTGACCTGACTGTAGAATATGTTTCAAAGGTCAAGGAAAGATATTAAATATATATATAATATATATATTACCAGGTGAAATACATATTTCTACTATAAGATAGTATTTCACCCGAATTATAAATTATTATATATATGCTGACACGGTGTTTTCTTTGTTGTTTGTTCTGCTGATGAAATTGATGCCTGCTGGCTTGTTCAGAGCTATGGTGTTGCTGTTGTCTCAATGACAGTTGATTGATTGCGATGGCCTATCTCTATTCTGTTTTCATTCTTCAAACGAAGCCTGCGAATAGGAAATGCAGTAGTTGTCCCCCAGGAGCATGGTATTGCTGCACTCTATCCATAGAGCAGTGCACCATGTAGCGTTCTCTCTGTTCAAACCTTTAAGGGGTTCTCACTTTGTTTGGGTTTTGGCTCACATGTGTATAGGATATCACAGGTGATATCCTTATTAATGTCCCATATTTTTCTTATAAGGTGAGTGTTTGAATGAAGTAATGCCAACTAGAACTAACTTGTATTTCTATTCGGGCCCAAGTCTTTATCGTGATTGCTTGACATGCATATTGGAAGGTGTACAAACAATAAGTTATATTTTGTGCAGTGTTATCGAAACTAGTGGAATCGGCTGGTTCAATCATTTTGATGACTAAACCAGTCTGACCACTGGCACGGAATCGGAAAAGGCTGGTGCAGTACGGGATGTGCTTTTTTTAATCAAATTGGCCAGTTATGTATGGAACTGATCTGTTCTCTACAATGCAATCAAGGACCCTTCGATCACATTTGAAATAAATAAATAAATTGATGAGTGGGGGCAACGTAATATTCAACTGTAGGACCCTACTAAGTAAAAGGATCCTTTCATGTATTTTTTGGTCAATTGGTTTTTTTGTCCAATTTCAGACCGGTTCCCAGTTTAGTGATCGGTTTGGTTCTGATATCATTTAATATAGATATATTTATATCCCAACCTAGGAATTCTACACTAAATTTTGTTTAGTCATACATGATGTCTAAAGACACCAACCTTTTTGAAGATGTTGATGTTCCCCTTTGGGGTTCCTATCTTCAACTCTTGATCCCCCTTGTGTACTCTTTTTCGAGGGGATACTTTCATCCGTGTTGAGAAGGAATTGAACTAGAAGGAAAATGCCTGATTTGGGGTCAATGGTATCACTGGCGATATTTGTTTTGAAAGAATAAATAATGCCACATAAGGTTGATGTTAAGAGACCACATAGGGGGTTGTTTTGTATTTTTGAATACGACATCAAAAAGATGTTGATATCTTCAAGTGGGAGAAGATGGTTATGATGGGAGTGGTATCACTTTATTTGCCATCCATTTTAAAACGTCCTTAAGAGTATGCCCTTTTTGGCATATAACTTTGTCCAATTTTCAATCTGTCGACACTATTTTATCTATCTAGGAATACAGTTGGATAAAACTCAATATGTTTCAATCAATACTAGGTTTGGTCCTTGCTCTTTGTTTGTTTAAGCAAAGTGATATCATCTGCAGTATATCTTACACTGGGTAGGCAAGCAAGAATACCTTTGTTTTGGATGCCAAAAAGGGTAGGAAAAGGAAGAAATTGAAAACACATTATGGCTCACTTTATTCGCCATCCGATGTAGGGAATCAACTTTGTTTGAATGCTTCTTTGGTTCCTTCTCCATGCGTTGAGGAGAGAACTTATTCAACAAACATTGCATTGCACTTGTTCACAATCACTTTGATTGAGAAGGAGAGAACTTATTCAACAAACATTGCACTGCACTTGTTCACAATCACTTTGTTCAAATCCATATTCTATATTTGTCATTTATGAAGTAGGAGCATAGCCCTAACAAGATCACCCAGCCTTATTTGTTCCAAACTAGCTTATCTTGTGTATTCAACAGAACAGTAGCAAAGAGGAGGAGACTGCTACATGTTTTGTTTTAATTCGAAGTGAACTTGACGATAGAAAGGTTATGTTTGAATTCATTGTGCCTTAGGAACATGGTATCATCGTGCTCTATCCCTGGGACAACTAATTCTTTTGAGCAAAGCTAGATTTATCGTGTGCAATCAATCAAAAGATGAACCTATTTTGAATTTGTGGCCCTCAGGGACAACAAATCGTTTTTTGCAAAGTTCCTTCTACAACAGAGGAAATGTATTCGACAAATCGTTTTTTGCAAAGTTCCTTCTACAACAGAGGAAATGTATTCAACAAATCGTTTTTTGCAAAGTTCCTTCTACAACAGAGGAAATGTATTCCTCTGAATCAGAAAATGATATTGATATCTTCTTCTTTAGAATGAGGTTGCACATCCCTCTAAATATTCCTCAAGCAAATCGAATACTTCAAAAACTTAGCATAAGGATGTGACTCAAGGAATAGTTAGGGGCTTTAGCACTTTTTGAATGGTTGAACTTTTGAAATTGGAGACCCTCGTAAGGTTATTCAAATAATGATATGGAGTAGATAGGGTCATGAGTTATCAATTTTGTTAAAATCCTATTCAACACAAGCAACTACACATGTTCATTTGTGTTCGCGTTGAAGAATGAGGTGAAAGAAAATAGATTCTCATGAAAATTGAGTCTTACTTGGTTTTTATGATTCCTTCTCTCAATACCCTATTGAAATGATCAGGGATTGCCCTTCTATGTGCTAGGCTGCTAGCCCATTGGAGTGGTCTCATTGTGTGAGACCTTTGAATAGGTATTGTTTTTAGTTTTTTTGACTAGGAAGTATGATATAAACTATTCCTTCAATGCACTCCCACTTAGTTAGTATCATTTAGTTACTATGATTGGCTAAGGAATTTGGAGAATGTTATTGATCAATTATGATGGGACTTCTTCTGGGATAGTGGATCGTTCTTATTTTCCTAGATAGGAATCAACCTTCTTTGCAATCTTGTTTGTAGCCTTATGTGGTTCACAAGTTCACCTCTCAATCATCATTATATTGATGTTGATACATGGTTGATGCAGGTGGCAAAATTGGATGTATCCTGATTTGGTGCTATTAAGCAACTCATTCTTCAATGCCAATGGAAACAAATCAGATTTGGTTGATAGAAGTGAGACCACATGCACATATTAGAGCTATTTTCAGTGTTTCATTCGTCAACTCATTCTGTGCAAGATCAGCTTAGCCTAAGGAAGAGGGAAACGATATGGGAATATTCTGTCTTTTAAGAATGAGTTTAAAAATAGATTGGACTTTAGTAAAGCCTTTTCTTTTTCTTGGTTAGATGTGCAACGTGCATGATAAAACTTACTCCAATAAGGATTATGTAGAGCACACCTTATCCTTTATATGCTTGTTCGGCATGTGGGAGATTTTACTTTTTGGAGTTGCATAGGTTGGGATAGAACTTCTTAGGATAATGCCGAGCTAATGGGATTTGTATATATTCTAGTGGTGGTACGTGCTACTTTATAAATGGTTTGAATTGCTACCCTAGATACTGGCTGTGCTTATGCCCATTTGTTTGGCTCACTTTTATAGCTTGGCTAGGTGGGGTTAGTACCATGTGATGATGTTTGTGGCTTAGATGCTTTCACTTGGTCAATTGAAACTCTAGGTGTTGTTATTGTTGGTAGGTAAGCTAGCGAGGGTGCCGAGTAAACTGCATCTTATGGAACTTGGTCAGTTGGCTATGGATTTGTATTTGAATTTGGTTCTGCTGTTTTGTCCACCCCCCTCCTATTAAGATCCGATCACTAAATGCTTCAGTTGGAACTCAACTTCTGGGAACACTTGCTTATGTTGGTCATGGGTCACTGGGATAGTGAACTTGATTTAGAACTAGATTCCAGTAAAGAGAAGAATGGGATTTAGGGAGTGTACGAAGGACCTTATTTCTTTTCCCTTGGCCTATCCTTGGGTTAATAAGGACAATGATCTATGGAATTAGAAGTTAGCCAAGGGATGTAGGGTGACGTGATGGTCAATAGTAGTTTATTGATCTCACAGGATGCCTTTGTCTTAGGTGCCTCTGCGATTGCTCATCTCTGTTGCCTTTGCCTTGGCTACTACCATTGCTTCTATGGCCTATGCTACCTATAA
>APFE031328593.1:159694-179286 GCA_000404065.3 Pinus taeda | reverse complement strand
GTGGGTGATGGCCCTTCTTTCTAAAATGTGGTTTCCAGTCATTCTTCTTAGCAACCAATATGTAGAACCAACAAAAAAACTAACAAGAAAACAATAAATGCAACCTTAGATAAGAAAACTATGGCTATAGGTCCTAAGAAGAAACATTCCATAATTTCACCCTTAGATCCCATAAGAAAAGTAGTGTAATCAACCATCCTTTGTCTCCCGAAATCCTGAGAATCTCCTCTTATGGAAATTCCCCCTAAGAAACTAGGTGCAACTGTGGAGAACATGAAGGAGCATGAAATCATGTGTATGTTTATTGGACTCTGGCTCTCCAGATGACTTCTTATCGAATGGATCAAGAAGAACTAGATAATTAAGGGAGAGGTGGATCTCAAACTAGGATCTAAGGGTTTCTTCACAACAGTCTTGAATAACGTGGTAGAACATCATAACATATTTCAGGAGGGTCCCTACTTCATGTATTCAATGAGTCTCTTCATGAAACCCTGGGTTCCTTCATTTGACCATGAGAAAGAGGAATTCTCCTATTTACCACCTGAATCAAACTATACTCCCTTCCTCATGATTATTGGGATTTAGAGATCCTAGATCATATTGGCAATAAACTAAGTCATTTTGTTATGCTATTTGATATTATATAAAAGGGAGATACATGACCTTTGTGTGTTTAGACCTTTCCAAACCCTTTCCAGCAAGTATCCTTTTAAACAATGAATATATCATTTGGGAGAAATCAATAGACTATGATCAGATCCCTTTCAAGTTCTCTCATTGTCATGCATATGGCCACATATTTAGGGGCTTCCATGCAAAGCCTCCTCAATCACCTGAATCAGGAAATGTGTCTGCCAACCAAAATCCCCTTGAAAATGAATTCACCACAGTTTCGAGCAAAGGGAAAGTTGTTATAAGACATGGAAAAGGTTCGTCCTTGCATGGCGATCAAGGAAAAAATTGGTGCATGGGGCTTCAAAACATGGAGGAATGGAATGTGAATCATTAAGAAGCACCATCCAAAGATCCTCCTTAGGAGCAAGCCACCCAAGGGAAAATTCCTTATGCAAAAAATCACCCAGTCTTATGAGCCTAGTACAAAGGACAATATTAACAATTAGGAGGTTCTGACTCCAATGAAGGAAGAATTCTTAGCATATTTGGAACTATAGAGCATGGATCTTTATCAAATAGCAAAGTTATGGGAGAACAAAGATCCAATCATTGTTCCAAAAGATCAAATTAAAATGGTGGCCAAATATTATCTTGGTCGTCAAGATATGCTCCTCAATCGAGTTCATACATAAGGTATCAATTCTTCTCCATCCCTTTCCTCTTCCTCACAAGGGATTAAACACGATTCCCCCTAGGATTCTTCCATATAAGCGAAAAAAACCTAAGAAAAAGGGTTGCAAAACTAGCAATCAACTTCTTCAATACCTAGGTGAATTTTTGATTAATTTGGGTATAGTCACTCCCCTGAACACTCTCTTCCCCCCATCCACAACTCTCAATCATGAAACTAATATCATGGAATATTTAGGGCCCAAATGGAAAATCCAAATACAAAATCTTAAAGAATAAATTTTCCAAAGAAAAATAGGATATATTGTTGCTTCAAGAGACTAAATGTACACATGACAGTCTAAGAAAAATGTCAATACTTTCTCAAGAAATTGTGATATTCTCACCCAATGTTCCATAGGAAAATTAGGGGGTGTAGGGATTCTTTGGATCCATCCACAATAATTCTCAAAAATTAATTTTCCCTTCCAAAAATATTATTAGCCTATTTTCAACCCATTGGATCCTCCAAATTTGGCTTCATATCCAACATTTATGGTCCCAATTCCCTTTCTGAAAAATGATATTTTCATTTATAATCTCTCAAGTCATTTCTCATTTGGTTGGCCCTAGTCACTGGATCCCGGGAGGAGACTTCAATCTTCTTCATTTCCTGCAGGAAAAAAGGGGATTTATTCAAATATTATAAGAAGAAGTTTCTCTCTTCAAGTCTTTTATTAATGACTCTAAGATGGTGGACATCCAACCCTCAAATAGAATCCATACCTGAAACAACAAGCGGGGGGGGGCTCACAACAAGTTTCTTTAAGGATATATCATCTCCTCGTCTCTAAATCCCTCCTCCTGGGTGAAATTGTGGAATGGTTAGGCTCACCTCATGTGGGATGGTTAGGCTCACCTCACAACAAGCCTTTTTGTTTTGAGGCTTTATGGTTGTGCCACTTAAAATTCATTTTCAACATGGAAATATGGTGGAAAGAATCAACATCCGCACATGGTCGCATTATGTTTCACTTTCAACATAGGCTAAAATTCATTAAGAAAAAATTAGAAGCATGGAACGCTATGGATTTTGGCATCGTCTTCCAAGAAAAGAAAATATTAGAGGCGAAAATGAGTGAATTTTAGTAGACTATTATCAAGGAAGGGAGGACAGATGAATTAAAGGCTTATGAAGAAGCCTTGCAACAACAACTAGAAGAAAGACTAGCACCAGGAGAGATCTTCTATAAGCATAAATCTAGAGTTAAGTGGCTGAAAGAGGGGGAGCATAAAAAAATACTTTTCACAAATAAATGATCAATTATGAACAACAGAATCACATAAGTCGCATTCACAATGAGAACAATCAAGGGGTATAATCTCATGAGGCTATCACCCAAGTTATTTCTCATCACATTCATTTTCTTTTAACAAAGCCAATCTATGATAGGAGAGATGACATTCAAAATGTAACTTAGTACATCCCTAAGCTTGTTTCTGTATAACAAAACACTCTTCTTGCTAAATAAATTTCCTTCCAAGAGGTGGAAGAGGTTGTAATGAGAATTCCTAGAGACAAATCCCCCAACTTGGATTGTTTTACAAATGAATACTATCAAACATGTTGGGTGATTCTAGGACGGGATGTTTGGTAAGTAGTATACGTTTGTTGATGTTCAATCTTGCTCCTTTTTTCCTTTAATGCCTCCTTTATTTCCCTTATTCCCAATCCTCAAAAGCCTTCTCCCCCTCTGATTTTCATCCCATCTCCTTGTGCAATGTAATATATAAAATAATCTCAAAAACCATAGCCAGTTGACTCAATCTTCTTCTTCTAACACTTATTACCCCCAAGAAAACATGTTATGTAGAAGATAGTAAAATCTTGGACAACATCATCCTAGCACATGTGGATATCCATTCTCTCTACAGTTCCAAACAACCTGGAATGCTTCTAAGACTAGACATGTCAAAAGCCTTTGACAAAGTGAGTTGGAAATACATTTATGACACTCTAATGGCTTATGGGTTTTATGAAAAATGAGTCTTTTGGATGATGCCCCTCACATCCAAATATTTCTTTTCCATATTTTTTAATGACTGTCCCTCACCCATCTTTACCCCCTCTAGAGGCATTAAACAAGGATACCCAATTTATCCTTATATCTTCTTATTAGTTGTTGAAGTCTTGAACTACTCTTTTCGGCATGCGCTCTTTCAAAATTGCCTCATAGGTCTCCCCCTTGGGTCTATTCATCAATGCTCTACCCACCAACAATTTTCCAATGATACTCTATTGAAGTGGAACCTTTTAGTTCAAGAGGCTCTATAATTTAAGAAAATCCTAGACAACTTTGCTCTGGCTTCTGATACTAAAATAAATAAAAGTAAATACCAAATTATTTTCTTCAAAACCCCTCAAGCTATCTGCTAAACACACATGGGATGTGAATATACATGTGAATGATAAAATCTTGAATTACATTAGCCATTGACAAAGATATACATTTATATTACATTCATATGACCATTGGTTTCATATTCCAAGGTCTCTTAGACTCCCTTAGACTATTCACATTTTATCACACCAACCCTTAGCAAATTAGGTGTCCAACATTCCCCCCCTTAATTCGAAGGGGCATGTATGAGTCCAAGAAGAGAGATGTAATACAAAATGTGCAAAAATATGCATGGAAATGCTAGGTTGAATGTGCTCTTTGAAATGTTGGTATAAGGGGGTGGTATATCGATAACCACCAACACTGGAACGCTTAGTGTAGTTCCCAGAACTCTTCATAAATTGGCAAGAAACTCAAGTCTTCTTTTAGAGAAAGTGTCCCTAATTATTTGAAGAGGGATAAGCTCAATCTGAAAAGGGAGGTCTCAACCCCACATAGATGGTTTAAGGCTAACCGCCAACCAAAGGCATGCTCAAGGGAATATGTGTCTATGGCTACAACTCTGAATCTGGTATGAGAGGTTATGGCTCAGGATCGTTTGATGTGGCTTTGGAGCTTGTATATGACCATAACTTCCCCCCTTGTCAGATACAAGGTGAGAAGATGGAGAAAACTCAAATGTAAAATTGTTCAATAATCTAAAGTAGGTTCTGACATATGATTGAAATACCTTCTTGGTCATTGAAGCCCATTTCCAAAAAGCAATCCATATGATTATGCTGACCACAATGCTCACATGGATGAAGATCAAAACAATGATTTTTCACATGGCCAAATCTGTCACAATGTTGGCATTTCACAATATGTTATTGTAGAGGAGGAGGAATACGTGAAGATAAACCATCCTGAAGAAATCCAACAAATTGAAATCAAATTGGATTGGAATAGTCTGAATATGAAAGGAAACATCCTTGTCATATCCAATACTGGTTCTGTTCTTGTTATGGACAAGATTTTCCCAAGGTCTGATGATGGGCTTGGGAAGTGTAGACTGAAATATTGTATCTGCATGCAAATATGTTCTTGAACTAGGCACTAAATATGAATCAACCTCAAATTTATATTCTTGTTGCTGATGGGAGTCTGTTTCAATTTTCTAAATACAAACAGGTTCAGAATGATGACTCCACTATTGTAATGCTTCTTGTTGAAGTTGAGATTCAAGCTGCAAAAATTTTGTCTTCTCTTATGTCTTTTGTATACATTTTTTAATGTCAACAATAATGTCTTTACTGATTTTGATTGTGTTGTCAGTAGTGGATACAATTAGATTTCTCACTAACTCTAATATTCTTTCAAGGTTAGCCATTTTTCTTAACAACTGGCAAATAAAGAGTGCGAGCTTTAATTCTATCACTAGAAAATATGCAATATCTTCTTCTACAAACAATATTAAGCCTGGATGGTAGGCTTTGGAGAAACCATTAAGGAAAAATTTCAACATATTCCACTATATACCTTACGGCCCACCAAAAATCAATGTATACATGTGCTCATTTGATCATTTAAAACACTACTGTCACTTGCCAAAGCTCGACAACTTGGACACAACTACATAAGATCTGAGCACATTATTTTTGGGTTGTTGCAGCTCATTTGCTTGAAAATATTGGAGCTAACCCCAACAATATTCATACACAGGTAATTCATATGGTCGGAAAAGGTATAGAGTTTGTTGGAGCTAGAGTTGGAGGCAGTAACGGTGTCAACAAGATGCCAACTCTGGAGGAATATGGAATGAATTTCACAAAACTGGTAGAGGAGGGCAAGCTTGATCCAGTGGTTGGAAGGCAACCACAAATGGAACGTTTTACTCAAATACTGGGACGTCGTACAAAAAATAATCTTGTCATATTGGTGAGCCTGGTGTAGGAAAGACAGTTATTGTTGAGGAACTTTGACAACGAATAGATTCTTGATTGGAGCAGGTGCAATATAAGGTGCAATTGATGCAACCAATATTTTGAAACCATCTCTTGCACGAGGTGAACTTCAATGTATTGGAGCTACCACCTTAGGTGAATACAAGAAACAGATTGAGAAGGGCCCATCGCTAGACAAGAGATTCCAACTAGTACAACCGCTAGAGCCAAATCTTGATGAGACGATATAAATACTGAAGGGTTTACGTGAGAAATATGAGGTTCATCACAAGCTTCATTATACTGATGAGGCTTTGGTGGCTGCTGCAAATTTGTCTTATCAATATATCAGTGATAGTTTCCTTCCTTACAAAGAAATTGATATGATTGATGAGGTTGGTTATCGAGTAGGCCTTACCCCATGCACAACTTCTTGAAGAGGCTAGAGAAATTTACGAAGAACTAAAACATATTACAAAAGAAAATAATAAAACTGTTCGAAGCTAGGATTTTGAAAAGGCTGGAGAACTACGTGATTGTGAGATAGAACTTAAGGCACAAATTCATCTTTAACAGAGAAAGGAAAAGGGAAGTCAAAGGCTAAGAGTGAAGTAGGAGATGATGGTCCATTAATAACTGAGGTATATATTCAAAAAATTGTATGTGCATATATTCAAAAAGACTAAAAGTGAAGTATGTGCATGTGGTCTAGTTGAAAAGGTGTCAATTGACGACTCTGAAAAACTTCTGAAAATAGAAGAAGTTTGGAGCATAAGGCATTTTGGGCTGGGAGGAGTGATGGGAGAGCGTTATTATAATGGAGGAGTGATGGGTAGTGTACCAAATAACATAAATAAAAAAACAGGAGAGGATTCACGTATGGACTAGGTAGTTGATTGTATTGGTATGACAACTCGATGGACAACGTATGGGAGGCGCACTAACATTTTTAAAGAAGCGTGAAACATTAATATTACAGTTAAAAATGGAGTGGCGTGATACCTACAACATAATATGGGTGGTTGAGTGCAGGACTGTGGACATATCCTTGCACAACCGATGCTCTATGGTAGAGAGAATGCAAATCCAGTTCCAATATTCCACAAAAGTGTTGCTTAAATGCACAAAATCCATGCCAGAGCGTTGTATTACACAGGTGGTAATAACACAGTGCAGACCGACTGTGAATTTCTAGAGGAGAAAATATTAATCTTTGGATAAATGCGTAGTGGGGAGAGCCAAAAACATTCAGGACTATGCATTAACCAACAACATTCAAGAGTATTTGGGGTATGGACTCTGGAGTGGTATAAAACGGATGTGCAACTACCTCGCTCATTCCACTAGCATAGAAACTACCGAGGACAACGCTAAGGAGATTTCAGGCTTGGAAAAGTCAAATAAATGGTTGCAAATACACAAGGCATATAAAAATAGCTCATAACATTTTAGCACAAAGCTCATATGGACAAAAATGTTGGTTTATAGGTGAGTGATTAGATCTTAGACCAATCGATCTTTAGGGAAAAATCGGGTATCGATTATTATGCATAGAAATGATGGGTCAAGGATGGAAGGACTGGAGCAGGGAAGGAAAAGAATTCGTTTTCCACTCTGATACCATGTTAAACACGCATGGGATTTGAATAGACATGTAAATGTAAAAATTTGAATTACATTAGCCATTGACAGAGATATACATTTATATTGCATTTATATGACCCTTAGTTTCATATTCCAAGGTCTCTTGGACTCCCTTAGACTATTCACATTCCATCACACCAACCCTTAGCCGATTATGTGTCCAACACTATCCAAGCTCACATATCTCTTCTTATGGGATTCAAAAAGAGCTCCCTTTAGTCCAAATACCTTAGGGCCCCTCTAACACCCAATGTATAAATATGGTGATAGAATTGCAACTGCGCAAGAAATTTAATCTAAATCAGGAGACACAATTCTAATCTATTAATTTGCAGAAATTAATCCACAATTTAGAACAACATTCGCAAACATGCATCAATCACATACACAAGTACAAATATTGAATCTAGGGGAAACTAACTAGTAAAAACTCCTTAAGCACGCTTGCATTAATCATATGAATAAATAATCTATTGCAATTTCTAGCTCTAACTTTAAGCTCAACCTATAAAAGAATAATGGTTTAGTTTCCTCAATAAGAAGCTATGACTCAGACTTAGTCAATTTCTACCCCCACCTGAGCTCCTATTTCCTTGTGCAAATATTGAGGAAATTAGCCCCTATTCTTTAGGAATATCCTCCAAAATGATTGTGCAATCCCCAAGGATTGATAATTCATTGCATACAACACCTGTACACTCAAGACTAGTCTAAAAATTGATGTTACATTGTCTTGGAATCTCCACCACAAATAAGTAATTTGAATTCCTTGCATGCACGAGCTATTTTTAATAGATTGATTAGTTAACTGGATGATCACTGAGTTAGAATGTTGTCCCACTACACAACTGACCTCCTACTTGTTCTATTAATTGTTAGAACTAGTTTAACCGAGTACAACTAGAAATAACTGAACTAGATTGCTATAAAATATCAATCAACACATGAAAATTGAACTCCAAAACTACTAACTTGAATCTACTAAGCTAACTGAGTGACAAGAGCCATGTCACCTCAATTAACTGCCTGCAAGTTTCCCGTTGACATAGAAATTTCGAATTTTCTCAATTTGACCAAGGTTAAATCAAATTGAGCCTTTTTTGCTACACTTCTCAACACCCAATCCCCTCCACCAATCTGTCTGGGAAACACTGCTACTAAAATTTGAGGCAAAACTTTTGAATCAGACCTTCCAAGCTCTAAATATTTTTAGACATTTCACCATTCTTAAATCTATGTTGCAAGCCATACCCTCCTACCTTCCTTCTTCCCTCGCTGCTCCCAAATACATCCTTAACAAACTTCACAACATTCAACGATCTTTCTTATGTGGGGACAACCAATATGGAATGGAAATGGGTGTTAGTAGCTTGGGATAAGCTATGCTCTCTCGAATCTATAGGAGGTTTAGGACTAAGAGATCCCAATATTCTCAATAAATCATTAAGTGAAAAAGGTTAGTGGAAATGGTTAAAAAACCCTTAGCTCTATGTTGTCAAATTTAGACCAATAATATGTGTAGGGAATTCAATCCTCTCAATTAGTCAGAATAGAAGTAGGTAACCAGGGATCCCAAATATGGAATGTGGCTTGGAAGAATACAAATTTAATTTAGGACCACTGATTCTCCAAGTTGCTGGAAGTTGGTAATGGTATGATAGTCTTTCTCCTGGAGTACTCTTGGATCCAATGACCTAAACTCTCTACTCTAGCTAACTTCTAGCAACTTGGAGAAAGTTTTATTAAGAGAGAACTCTCGGTGGTTGCCCACTATTGGAATGACCATCCCCTTGACTCCCCATGGCACTCGAGGAAAATACAAGATCCAAATTACGCAAGGACTCACGTGGAGGAGAAACAACTTGTATTTCCTATGCTCAACACATGAAATATGTAATGAATGTGGTTAATGATATCTTACGTTGGGATTATGGATCTTCTGGGGATTTCAACCTCAAAGAGGCTTTTAGAATCCTAACCGAAGCACAACTTCCTGAGCATACTCAAAGATGGTGAAATCTTCAGAAATTGAAGCACTGGCCTAAGATCACTTTATTCCTCTATCTACTCTTAAGAAGTAAGAAATTAATGTGGGACAAGCTTAAAAAATGTGGCTTCATGGGTCCATTATTTATGTTCACTCTGTCTTGAGAAAGCAGAGGGCCCCAATCATCTATTTCTCACCTCCTCCTTCTCCTCCATGCTCTTGGATCAAATGGCCATCTCCTTCAGATGATCCAGTCTTTTTCCTCACTCCATCATTGGAAGGATTCTCCTTTTCATAGCCCCACCTTTAGCTAAGCTTGTCAAATTCTCCCTAGCTTTATTACTTGGAATATTTGGAAGGAAGGAAACTCTCGAATTTTAAAAAAAATCCACTTCTTCGATGGAGATTGTTTAACACCTTATCTTATCCCAACTCAAAGAGACCATCGCCTCATTACAGTGGTCTTCTCATGAATGGGAGTGTCCTCTAGCTTAGCAACATATTATGTGGCAACTTGGATTCATCCAACAAAATTCTTACTTCCATGGCACATTCATCTCTCCCTGCCCTATTAGTCCCACAACTAGGTCTCCCTCACCACCATGCTTCATTAAACTCAATTTTTATGGAGCTTCCAGAGGTAATCCATGGGAAAATAGCTATGGGGAGTTTTCAGAGACAACTCAAGAAAAATTATCAATATCTATGCTTTGGGGTTTGTAACACAATCTGATTACAACTGTCAAACATAACTATCAATAGCCCCTTATAGAATGGGATTCATTTCCTATCATTTCTATTCTAAAGAAGCTTCAATGTGGGTCACTGATGAGCCCCAAAAATGGATAATTATATGGGCTCATTCAGCTTCCTAATTCAACTTAATCCACCATTCTCATTAGTTTATTGCATGTTTTTTATTATATTTATGCTAATAGAGTGAATTGGGTAAGTCATTATGCCAACAAGTCTAATGTGTGCTTTATGCAGTCTTTTTGGTCAATTTGGAGACAAAATCAAAGGTTCAAATGAGCACTTGGCAGCCAAATCCGTGGAGAGGATTTTTAGGAAGGTGTCCCCTTCATTTACGGGCCCTTACCTTGAATTCTCCACCATCAGCTCGGAGTTCAAGGGCCACCAAATCGATTATCACAAGGGAAGCCAAGCAAGTCAAGTAGGACTGTTGTTAACTACAAGTTTTAGGAAGTCGAGTCCCTAAAGTTTAGGAGGACTATTGGGGTCCTCAATTTGTATAAATAAGAAGGCTTAGGGCCTCATTTTAGTTAGCCAGTAGTTAGTCACTTTGTAGGCAGAAGTTAGCTAGTTTTTAGTTCGATTTTAGTTAGTAGATTAGCTTTGCATTTCAACACCTTTTCAAGCTTTCCCTTGTGGACAATTTTTGATGTAACTCTTCTTTTCTTGCTCAATAAAGATGAATCCAGCTTTGCACCAGATCTAAATCTCTCTTAGGAGGTTGTAGCTATTGGGGTTGGGCCCATCTCAAGTGCCCAATACCTCCTTTGTTTACCTTTATGTGTTTTTACTGTATTCTTAGAATAAAATATGCTATTTAGATTTAAAACTTGCTTTGTTATTTAGATTGCTTTTGATGATTAAAAATGATTTTTATGTTCAGATTGAGTTGATAGGTTATTAACAGGGAAGAGATTCAGAAAAAGGCCATCAAGCACCTCTGGTTTCACCTCTCCCTCAGTGGGATCAGGAGCTGGGATCAAGGTGACCTTGCTGCCAACAAAAACACAGTCTTTGCTTCGCCATGCAATCATTAGTGTACGATTTTCATTTGCAGAAGTTGGTTACACGTTCAGATCTTTGAATGCTTCGTTGCATAGATAATATACATGGTTTCCTTGCAAATAAAGCTTATGTTCATTCACTTTACTGTTAGCTAGATCAGATTAGGTTGGTATAACCAGGTCTTTGATTACTTGCAAGTCTTTATTGGTTCAGTTGGAAATATACATTGCAGAGCACCTGTACCACTTATTCATCCACCTGAACCTCGTCAGACCCATCTGTTCCATCCACTAACTGGGTTTCTTGCCTCACAATTGTCATTTTGCCCACATAACCCTACCTTTTTGTGCAACCCTTGTTTCAGCCTTCTTTGAACAAATTCAACCATCTACAACTTCTCCCAACTCCATCCACCAATCCCTGGACCACTTCAAACCCCTATCCTACCTCCATACCCACTCCTTCATCTTTCCTCACTCATCCATCCTCCAAAATCCCATTTCTGAACATCCAGTAGAAATTTATGAACATCCTGTAGAAACTCATGAACATCCTGTAGAACCCCTGCAGACTTCCTGTAGAAGCTCACAAATGAGGTTTCTTGATAGCCAAACTCTGTGAAACTCTCTGGAAGGGTGTTAGGGACCCCTTAGGCCCTCTCTGAACCTTCCCGACCTCTTCCAAGAATTTCTTCTCGTCGATCCACCTATGCACAGTCAAGAACAATGAAAGCCTATGCATGATAATTCTGATAACTTATTCAAAAATACAAAAAGATGTTTTCTTCGGATAGAGGTAGTCTAGGCACATGCATTTTACCTTCCTAGAAGTAATGGCATCTCTTCCAGTAGCCTGCATCCTCTTTTTGCATTAGTGAGACTAGCTGGTCAGATTAGGGTTTGCTAGGGTTTGTGCTTTCTTTCAGCTCTTCAGTTTCTTTTCGCAAGCAGATTAGTTTCCTTCAAGTTAGCTTCCATCCATCGATTAACAAGCTTCTTCTCAAAGCTCATAGAAGTTGGCTTGAGCCCCTAGCGGACTTGTGCCAGTTGACCAAGTGACAGCTGCAGCAAGAGCTAGTACTTGTGCATACAACACCATTGCTTCCAAGTTTGTTACGAACTACCAAGTTGATAAAAGTAAAGAAGGGAGTCCCAGGAGTTGCAGCATTATTGCTGCAATACTGGAGCCCACCATTCTTTTTGGCGCCGTTGCTAGGGAATCGTTAGAGTATTGGTGAATGCTGCTTTTCTTCTATTTTCCACTACAACACTCTGTTAAGTATTTTATTTCATTTCCATTCTGCAATTTCATTTCTGCAAAAGTAGACTAGACATTTCCCGCTTTCATAGATTAGCATTTCAATTCCGCAATTTCAATTCTACAAGCGTAGATTAGCATTTCAATTCTGCAAGCGTAGATTAGCTTTTCAATTCCACAATTTGAATTCCACAAGCGTAGCTTAGCATTTCATTCCTACAATTTCATTTCAGCAAAATAGATTAGTCATTTCCTACTTTCATTTCAATTCCGCATTTTCATTTCAGCAAGATAGTTAGTTGCAGTTCAATCTATTTTAGTTTTGCAGGTACAAGTAGAAAAAATAAATAAATAAATAAATAAAATAAAAATAAAAATCAACCAAAAAGATTTCCTTTCATGCCTTTTAGGAGTAGAGATAATTCAGAAAAATGATTGCACAACACCCCCACTGCTTCACACAGCCAACCTTCTCTCTTCTTCGATGGCTGTGATAAAGAACCCTTAGGTGGACAACAAGACATATTTTAAGAACCTCAAGGGAAGAAGAAGAAGAAAACATTCCTTTGGAACAAATGGCTACAAGAAGAAATGTTGGGAGCAATAATTTTTCTTCCAACTCAATCCTTAGAGGTGAATGTGAGAATCTGATGGAAGATTTCAAGAGCGAGATGAGACAGTTTCTTTCCATGCAACTGGATACCTTGTAGATCCAAAGGAAGCAAGAGGAAGCCAAGAGGGCTTTGGCCATCTTTTGTCCCAAGTGCATTAGAAAGCATCATAGGAACGAATGTCCATTGTACTCCATAGAAGTGTGTTTTGTCTGTGAAGAATACCATCCTACAGATCAGTGCCCTTCCTTGTCTGGAATCAAAGCTGCATATCAAAGGGCTAAAGAAGTCACTGAACCACTCTATTTCATGAACCAAAGGAGGTCACATGGACCCATACCTTACCAGCAGAAACTGCAAGGGACATCCAAGACCTATTACGACCCCTATCAAGCCACTTTCATGCCTTCTTGGGGTCCCTTTGCTCATCCTTCCTAGTTCACACCTCCTCCTTGTTCCTTCACAAATCCATATTATGCCCAACCAGCTGCTCATTCATTTCACTCTTATGCTCGGTCACAGCCTCAGTGGAATACACCTCATCAGGGGCGGAGGCCCCAATACAACTCTCCTCCCGCTCATTTGCCTCCACCACCTGCCCAACCACAAACCCATCCACATCCATCTCAAATATACACCCCCACTCAACTACCCATACCCCATTTCAAACCCGCACATTGGAATAGCTCAACCCAATTGCAAAGCTGAGGCACAACATGTCCAAATGACTCCTCTTGAGTTCAATGATCTTCACCATAGCTCAGGAAGAGTATTGCAAAAAAGAGATTATCTTGAAAGCATTGAAGGACCACATCTAGCAAAAGAAGATTCAAACGAAGAGATCAAAGAACCATGGGTTGCATGTGATAAAGAGAAGACATCAAAATCAGAGATCGAGAAAGCTCCCTCATGGTTACCATCAAATCCTCCATGTATTCAAGAGAGAGATCAGCAAAAAGGGGAAGATGAGAAAGTCATGGTAGAAGGTGACATGGAACATGATCCAGATCAGCAAAAGGACCAAGGATATCAGATCTACATTGTGATATGGTTTCAGATGGTCACTAAGTTGCAGCGGTACTCTTTTCCTCAGCTATGTTTGATCCCTTCAAAGTCAAATCATTTGTTCTCTGAAATCTGGATACCTGTCAAAGCATGCATTTCGAGCCTTCACATCATTTTTTCTCTAATCTCGATGTGCACATGGCTCCATTGGAAGTATTATTATACTTGAGAACAATTTTGTTTTTCAAGTAGGGTAGGGTAGAAAAAAAAAATGAAAATAAGAAGAAAATAAAAATCTAAGGTGAAAACCTCCTCGGAGGCGCCTCAGAATGGCTCATTGATTGAAAACCTCCATGAGGTGGTCAATGGGTTGGGAAAAAAGAGAAAAGAAAAAGAGAATAAGATCCCTCGGTGAAAACTTCCCGTAGAGGCACCCAGGGAAGGCAATTAGGTGAAAACCTCCATGAAGTGCCCTAGTTGTTTTCAAAAAAAAAAAAAAAAAAAAAAAAAAAACATGACTATTCTCTGTGAAGTAATTGCAGGTTGCAGGACATCCTACATTGCAAGAAAAGAGGGCGCGCAAAACAAGGACAGGAGTCCGTACCAGGATCAAGGATACCCCCTCAGACACCCCCTCCATGGCCACTCACCTCTCCTAGGATTTTGTCACATTCGGGTTGAGATTGGGCCTTCTACAGGAAGTTCTGGGCTTTTTACAGGAAGCTACATGCTTTTCTACAGGAAGCTACAGGCGTTTCTACAGGAAATTCTGTGTTTCTACAGGAAACATCCTGTAGAACCTTCAGGCGAGCCATATTCGATTTTGGAAGGGAATCTAAAGCTTGGAATCTATTGGTTAGGCCTGCAAGCATCCATGTTTCCATCCCTCACCTTTCTCCATCATTTGTTCCACCTCATTATACTTCTTTTATGAAAACTGTGTTTTCTATAGGTAGTTCCTGTAGAAATTACAAAAGGCTGGAAATGGATTTTAAAAAGTAGTTTGGCGAACATGGAAGCTTCATCAAGGGTTCATAAGTCCTCCCACAATCTTCAAAATCCTCCTCCATCATTTCCATGCTTGCATCACAGCCCAAGCTCATTTTTTCTCACCATGCAAAAAACTGCAGAATACTTGGAAGCAAAAATACCTAGTGCTCAAATTTGTTTTTTCCATAACTTGAAAACCGTTAATCCATTTACAAAACCGTTTTACAAAGAGTTGTATAGAGATGATGGCAACATGCTCGAGGAATTTCAACTAATTCCAGTGCACGGTTTCCAAGAAATCAGCCTCCATCACCTTCAGCCATTTTGCATTTTCTCCATATCCGTGCATCCATTTCAAAACCTGTTTCATGGGGAGATGCATATGGGTGATAGTAACCTACCCAAGCTGTTTCAGCTGATTCTGATATATGGTTTCCGAGGAATTGATCTCTGTAATCTTCAGCCATTTTCCATTTTTCTCGAAATTTGTGCATCCATTGATCGCAATTTTGCTATGGAAGGTGCATAATGATGACAGGGACATGCTCAGAAAGTTTCAGATCAATCCGTTCTATTGTTCGGGAGCAATGGTGAAAACAAGTTTCTGGCATGTGAAAATTCAACATTAGCAGCTTGAGGGTGCAGATCTGAACGTGGAAGCCAACTCCTGCAGTGTGGATCCGACTAGAGGATACCTGCACAAGAAAAAATAGCCATGAATCAGCCACCAAACCATCATGCAACCACAGAAACCAATGAATGCAGCAAATGAAAGGCCACAACACCTCGCAACAACCATTCGACTTCCAGGTATGTGACTAAAAATCGTTCCTTTATTGCATGAATCTAATTTAAGAACTGCATGAATGAATCGAATGGTGGGATTAAGCCACGAATCTAGCAAGGTTAACCTGACATTGCCTTCTATAGCGCTCAGCTGGAAGTCATGCAATATACGTGGACAGTCGACTCACGTGAAAATTAAAACAACAGGGAGTGTTAGCCATTTAAACCTTAGCATAATTGATGGAGTGATCACAGGTAGGAAACAAGATGTTTCGTGATAGCACTGCTATCTGCATGGGCCAGAGCACATTTTTTCCACCTCACCACAAATCACACAGCAATTAAAGAATGCTCGGCTGAAACTCATGAATTGTTGTTCATTTGCACTTGCCACATCCTCAACTGAAGTTTTCACAAAATGATTAACTAGTCATCCTCCACCGGTTTCTCTACCTATCTTCGAGATTCTACTGTGTATCAGGCTCGCTTAGAGGCGCAGGGGCATTCTATAGGAAGTACGACATATCCTTCCGAAGCAGAGAAGCCTAGACTTTTCTTCATCGAGTTTGGAGTTCTGAGAGAGGTAGGCTTGAGAAAAACACGCTTCCATGCATGATGTTTCGAAAGGTGGTGAATTAAAACTGTCTGGAGTAGGAGAATTAGAAGCAAATATGCCTGTGGGTCAAGAATGGTAGGTTGCCTGTGTGATACACGTGATTTTTTTCAGTTGGTTCTGCATCACATTCTCCTCCACGGTTCCTATTAACAAATTTCTCCTGTAGAAAAGTTAAAGCACTGTGAGGGCTAACATGTGCATGAAGAATGTGAATTTTATGTGGTTGTATGCATCCTGGGGATGAAAATTAAGCTCTACACTCTGTCTGTGGGAGCATAATTCCCTTCTGACAGTCGAGTATTTGGGAAGCAAAGGTATTGAAACCAGGGAATTGTTGTTCATTGATATCAAACAGCCGAGGAATTCTTCTTTGAGTCCAGGGGGAAACTATAAACAACATTTCCATTTCTGAAAAAAAGCATAAGAAAAAGGGAGCACTCTCACCATGCCAGGGGGATTCATAATTCAGAATTATCCATGGTTATCATGTGAACTTACACTTCATCCAACAGTGAAGACAGGGAACACATTGAGGCAAAAGAGAAAGCCAAGGGTAAGGAAACCCAGGACAAACCACCACAGAAAGAGCAAGAAAAGAAACAAGAGAAAGGCCAAGCTGCTGAGCCCAAAACTGTGGGTGGAATAAAGGCACAAATGCCAAGGAAGAAACGATTGCAAATCAAGGCAGAGAGGACTGAAAAGTCCAAGCAAGTAAGGGCACACCCAAGGCAACCACAACAAAATTAAAAGAGAAGGCACCCCCAGCCAAGCAGGCCAAAACAGTGAAAACCATTTCTACAGGAAGCCAGAAAACCATTTCTACAAGAAGCCAGAAAACAGTCAGCACAAGAATTTCTACAGGAAGTCTAGAAACAAGGCAACAGAAGGAAAAATATCTTGAGATTTTAGCCAGGGAGGCAGCAACTGTGCTAGCCACCCTAAGCACATCTCCAAATCAGAAAGGGAAGCAAAAGAGGTAACCTCCCATGTATTTTAAGGCAAGAAGGAGCATGCGGATAAAAGCTAGTAGACCCCAGCCACAGTCAAAGGAGCCAATTACAATTGAGGACACCAACACTAAATAAAAGGAAGAGTCTCCTTCAAAGAGATCCATCATCTATGAATGAGGAAGCCAAAATCCTTCACTTAGAGAGAGCAAATTAAGATGATGAACTCAAAGACAGTTCTACAGGAAGCTGAGAATTCTCTATAGGAAACTCGAGCTAAGCTAAGAGAGACCATGAAATTGGAGGAAAAGGTGGCCAAACAATCACAGGAAGAAGGAAAGACAAGGAAACATATGATGAACAGCAGAGAGAGGACAAGCTGCAGGCTAAGGTTGAGGCTTTAACAAAACTGCTACAAGAAAAGGAGCATAGGCAGTGGGAAGAAGTAAGGATAAAAGCATGGTTTCATGACCGAGAAGAGAACATCACTTTAGAAGCTTGGCATGACAGAGATGCGACCAGGGCCATCAGAGATGAAGAGATAGATTAGTTGCTCATAGGATGAGCAACACTTTCAGTAGGGGGGTGATGATGAGCCCCAAAAATGGATAATTATATGGGCTCATTCAGCTTCCTAATTCGACTTAATCCACCATTTTCATTAGTTTATTGCATGTTTTTTTATTATATTTATGATAATAGAGTGAATTGGGTTAGTCATTATGCCAACAAGTCTAATGTGTGCTTTATGCAGCCTTTTTGGTCAATTTGGAGACAAAATTGAAGGTTTTAATGAGCACTTGGCAACCAAATTCATCGGAGAACAAGGGAGAGGATTTGTAGGAAGGTGTCCCCTTAATTTATGGGCCCTTACCTTGAATTCTCCACCATCATCTTGGAGTTCAAGGGCCACCAAATCAATTAGCACAAGGGCAGCCAAGAAAGTCAAGTAGGACTGCTGTTAACTACAAGTTTTGGCAGCCGAGTCCCTAAAGTTTAGGAGGACTGTTGGGGTCCTCAATTTGTATAAATAATAGGGCTTAGGGCCTCATTTTGGTTAGCCGGTAGTTAGTCATTTTGATTAGCCAATAGTTAGTCATTTTTGTATTCATTTTGTAGTTCGATTTTTAGGCAGTAGATTAGCTTTGCTTTCAGCACATTTTCAAGTTCTCCTTGTGGACAGTTTTTGTAATTCTTCTTTTCTTGCTCAATAAAGATGAATCCAGCTTTGCACCAGCTCTAAATCTCTCTTAGGAGGCTGTAGCTATTGGGGTTGGGACCATCTCAAGTGCCCAGTACTTCCTTTGTTTACTTCCATGTGTCTTTGCTGCATTCCTAAAATAAAATATGCTATTTAGATTTAAATATTGGTTTGTTATTTAGGTTGCTTTTTATGGTTAAATTAGCTTTTCATGTTCAAATTTAGTTGATAGATTAGTACAAGGAATATCTCTAGAAAAAGGCCATCAAGCACCTTTGATCTCACCTCTCCCTAAGTGGGATTGTGAGCTAGGAAAAAGGTGACATTGCTGCCAACAAAAATGTTGTTTTGCTTGACCATGCAATCCTTAGTGTACTGTTTCCATTTGCAAAAAATAGTTATGGGTTTAGATCTCTGAAATGTTTCTTTCCATAGTTGATGTACATGGTTTTCTTTTCAAATAAAGCTATTTTTCATTCATGTTATTGATAGTTAGACTAGATTAGCTAGGACTTTGATTATTTGCAAGACTTTGTTGATTCAATTGAATGTACACTGTGCAGAGCATCTCTACCACTCTTTTATCCACCCAAAGCATCATCTGAGTCACCTGTTCCATCTCCTAGCTGAGTTCCTCATCTCCCATCTGTCCTTTTTTCCACGTAACCCTACCTTCTTGCTCAATCATTGCCTTAGCCTTCTTCAGGCCAAGACAACCTTCTACACCTTCTCACCACTCCATCCACCAGTCCCTAGGCTGCTTTAGACCCCTATCCTACTTCCAGATCCACCCATGCATCTTCCCTCACTAATCCATCCTCTAAAAACTGATTTTCAAACATCTTGTAGAAATTTCTGAGCATCCTGTAGAAATTCCTTAACATCCTGTAGAACCCCTGCAGACTTCCTGTAGAAGCTCACAAATGAGGTTTTTTGATAGCCAAACTTTGTGAAACTCTCTGGAAGAGTGTTAGGGACTCCTTAGAACCCCTCTAAACCTTTCCAACCTTTTCCAAGCAATTCTCCTCCTTGATCTACCCCTGCACAGTAAAGCACAGTTCAAGCATATGCATGATGAAATTGATAACTTAATCAAAAATACAAAAAGATGTTTTCTTATGAAAAAGGTAGTCTAAACACATGTATTTTACCTTCATAGAAGTAATGGTATCTCTTTCA
>APFE031328593.1:126822-159674 GCA_000404065.3 Pinus taeda | reverse complement strand
TAGGAAGGTGTCCCCTTCATTTATGGGCCCTTACCTCGAATTCTCCACCATCAGCTTGGAGTTCAAGGGCCACCAAATTGATTATCACAAGGGCAGCCAAGCAAGTCAAGTAGGACTGTTGTTAACTACAAGTTTTAGACAGTTGAGTCCCTAAAGTTTAGGAGGACTGTTGGGGTCCTCAATTTGTATAAATAAGAAGGCTTAGGGCCTCATTTTGGTTAGCTAGTAGTTAGTCACTTTGTAGGCAGAAGTTAGCTAGTTTGTAGTTCGATTTTAGTTAGTAGATTAGCTTTGCATTTCAGCACCTTTTCAAGCTTTCCCCTGTGGACAGTTTTTGATGTAACTCTTCTTTTCTTGCTCAATAAAGATGAATCCAGCTTTGCAACAGCTCTAAATCTCTCTTAGGAGGCTGTAGCTCTTGGGGTTGGGCCCATCTCAAGTGCCCAGTACCTCCTATGTTTTTTGGAAATAAGTGGATAATAAGTTAACCTTTTAAGAGTGAAATTCTACTTTTTTGTAATTTATTAGTAAACTATTTTAAATGATTTGGTTTTCTTAAACAATAGTGAGAATTGGGTTATAATGGTCTTTCCCTACTCATGTTCCATGGTTAAACATTGAAGCTAGAAAAATAATTATAATCAAAACAACAACAGGTGAAAACACCATCTATCTTCATCTATTCACTTGATTTATGCTTAATTTTGTGAAGTTCATTAGTTTTGGATTTTTTTATGAAAAATTTGTAAAATTTACCATTTAAATTACTTGATTGCAGGGGTTTTATTTAATAGGAAACCATAAGCATAAAAGGCATATGCATAAAACACATTGTAGAATGTTGAAGATATAGCGGTTGGAGCCTTTAGAACTCAATATTAGCACAAGCCCAATTGTTTACATGCAACAGGAGGTCAATAATTTGATGCAGAGGATCATATGCAACACGTTTAAGATTTCCCCGTTCTTTGTATTTCCATTATTATTTACATTTGGCTTCCCATTATTATTATTTACATTTGGCTTATTAAGATTGATATTAACTTCTTTTAGTTTAATTTTATTTTTGGTCTTTTTAGTTTATATGTTCAATATTCATTTAGGCGAAAAAATTAAAAGTTTGACAATCATTTGGAGTTTTATTTTAGTTGGTGAAATGAGAGGGTTAAGGAGGTGATTTTAACAATGAAAAGGGATATTAGTTTTGTTATAATTATTGTTAATTAAAATATATTTTAATTTAAAGATTTTAAATTTTTTTTGTTGGGTTAAGACTGTTTTTTGGAAATAAGTAGATAAGTTAACCCTTTAAGAGTGAAATTCTATTTTTTGTAAATTATTAGTAGCTTATTTTAATTGATTTCATTTTCTTGAACAATAATGATGAGTTAGTTTACATTTCCAAGAGAAATAACAAATAACAATTATTTTTACCCATTAACAAAAGAGTTATGATTATTTGTACCACGTTTTTGAAAAAAAAAGAGAAATTAAAGTCGTAATAAATTACTTTGAAAATATAAATTAAAGTAGTTATTTGTATTTATTAATTAAAAATTAATATTTATGAGCCTAGATCCATCTTAACTCTGGATATACCAAGGCCCTAGACGGATCAACTCTCTCGAGGTAAGTCCCGAAGGAGATCAAATCTCTTGAGGTGCAAATCTCTTTCGCTAGAGTGAAAAAATGTGTGATCCCTCTTGGCGCTTGGTAGATCCAAGTTAAGATGGATCTAGGTTGGTATATACATAGTTGTCATTGGAATATTTTCATTGTGACTCACATTGGAGATACTATTTTTTTTGTTATTAATATTATTTAAATATTGGGAAGTAGCTCTCCCTATATATGTAGTTGATGTTAAACTCATGAAATTGAAAGACAAATTTAGGTAAGACACAAGATACATATTATTAACAAGATATACATATAAGTAAACATTTTTATGACACTTGGTTTTCCTTCACTTGAGTATTTTTACCTTCCTCTCATGTGAATAAGCCAAATTTACATAATCCCAAAGGATTATGTTTCCAACATTCCTCTCATTAATCCATAGGGGTGTGTATGAGTCCAAGAAGAGAGTTTAAATATAGAGGTGTATAACAACGAATGGTGGGATGTTCTCTCTAAAACTAGTGTTTTAAGGAAGACCACAAACCAAATGAGGTAGCAGAAGCTAAAATCTTCTACTAGTGGTGGTTTAAGACTGACCACCAACTCTAGAAATTGAATCAGAAGAAATTCTTGGAGAAATTTTGAATCTTGCTAGTTAAGGGCTTATGTGAAATGGAAGTGCTCCCTGATGATGGTTTAAATATCACCACAAATTTTTGAAATGACTAGAAAAAGTTGAAGTATTCTGCTGGTGGTGGTTTAAGGCTAGCCACCAACCAAATTTTGTTAATGAAACATGAGTCCTTCTTTGATTACAACTTTGATTAAGGCCCTGGATTACCCCTGCTCTAGGCTCTTGTTGTAGTCTTTGGACCTTGGTTCAGGCTATGACTCAAGCTCGCTTGATATGAAAGTTGAAACTAGTAGTTGACCATCAATTCCCCCATAGTTAGATACAAGGTGATAAGTTGAAAATATCTGAAGTCATTAAAAGACATCTTAATAGTTGAGAATGAAATTTGTGGTATGACTGATATACCTTCTTGGCTATTGAAGCACATTGCTAAGAAGCGATTCATCGAAGGTGAATTTATTATCTTACACGAGTTTTATGTGTGGAAAATTTGTATGAGTGATTGATTATTTTTTCCATAGTGCTCATAAAGGGAGAAAATCAAAACATTATTTTTTCACATGGACCACTTGATCACAATGTTTGAATTCATATCTGAAGAATATGTGGAGCAAGTAAAGATGAGTTGTCTTGAAGAAATCCATTACTCTAAAACTAAATTGTTTTGGACTAGCCTGGAATGTTAAAGGTCGCATCCTTTTTGTATCCAAGACTAGTTTTTTGCTTGTGGTTGATGACTTCTTCCCAGGTTTGATCATGGGCTTGGGAAGTGCAAGATGAACTTCTTCATAGTCATGTGAATATTCTCTTGAAAATTTTGCATGTGTAAGTTGCTGATAAGAATTAATCTTAAATAGAGAGTTTTTCTAAACAAGGACTAGTTTGGAGTATTTATTCCTTTTTCGTAGTTCATCTTGTTGGAGTTGAGATTCAAGTTACAAAAAATCGATTTTTTCATGTGAATCTTGTAAATAGTTTTAAACATTTGTGATAATGGCTTTGTCAATTGTGATTGTATTTTCTATAGTAGAGTAACTATTCAATAATTCTAATAATTCTAATAACTAGTAATTTCTGGTCATTTTCTCAACAATACAAACTCAATAAATAAATGTGTTTACTTCCACTAAAAATGCACCTTTCCTTCAAAAACCAAAGATGATGCCAAATTTGTTGATATATTTTCAGAGCTTCCAATCTCCAAAGGAATAACCCCATAAGGAACACAGTAACAAAGTGGTCACAATTGCAAACCAATGAGGAAGAGGTGATGCCCACTTTGGTGTCCTTGCAATTTTTTCATAAGTAATGAAGAATTTTATAGCAATTACTCATAGAACTCCTACTATTTGCAATAAAACATAGATTGTGAGTGAATATATTTCTCAAATTTGAGTTTGCAAAATGCAGGTTTTAAAATTGAAAGGGGTCTTCGTTATTCACTAAAATAGCTATGGTTGAGACTCATGTAGAAACATTTAATGAATGTACAAATAGGAATGTTCATAACTCATCAAAGTCAGTTGTGCCACATAATGTTTTTTAATTATGTTGTCTTGCCTACAATGAATATGAAAACCACCACCCTCCATGGCAAGAAGTGTCAAAAAATATTATAACGAAGGTATACGGACATATCCAACACTGATACCCCTTTTCTTTTAGAGCCTACAAAAAACAAAAATACTAGCAGAAATTGAAGTGCGAGGAATCTTCTATAATCAGTGCCAAACAAAAATACTGCAAAGGTGGGTAATAAAATTATTTGGCAAGAGCATGGCCTCTAAGTGAAAATATGAACCCAAGTACCTTTATTGAACTTAGGTGCATATGTGATAGCTCCAAAACAAGTTGTCAAGTTAAATTTGAATAATGGACCATTGACCTCATTGAGGAGAAAAGGCTATGAGCGTGAGTTATAGATTCAATTACCAAGATAGAGCAAGGACAAGAGAGGTCATGAATGTTGAGAATATGAAAGGGTGTGGGAGCATAGTGGTGGTCAAGGGGTCGTGGCCCAGAAGCCATTGTTGGGTTCAATTTGTAGAATTTTATAGCTCTTTGTTTGTTGGGGATGTGTTGTGTGAAGAAGGGGATGCTCGTCGAGGCCCATCAATTGTTCCAGGATCAATTGGAGGAAAATTTAACATCATATTCAACACAACAATATGAGACTCTATGTTCAATGGCTTCAAAATGGACCATGTCATCCATCCTACTATTATCCAAGTTGCCTATGAGGAATTATATCTTATTATTTCTAATTGTGCACTATAGTTCGCTACAAGAAGCACAATTGTCTCAACAAATACAATACTAGGGTTCCTGTTGGAAAAATGTTGAAATATGTTTTCAACAACCATATATCAATGTAATACTCTTTTTGTACAATGGTGTGTCATATCTGATTTAGGTCATAAAACCAAACACTACTCACTAATTCCATTATTGCTACACTTGATCCCACTTACTCACTGGGTACAATACTAGAAAAAACATAAGGATAAATTGCTAGAAGTCATTAATGTAGAGGATTTCCTCAAATTGAAATAAAAAAAACATTAAAATTCTATGTGCTTCACATTTGTGCAATTTTCCACACTAGTTGAAACCATGATCTTTCTAAATTGCACTTAGATTTACAAAGTCTGAGAGGGAAAACTGTAAGGAAAGGTAAGTGAATTGAGTCAAGGAAGAAGCTCGAGCATGGAAGAAACAAAGTAATGATTATTATATTATAACTTAGCACAAATTTCAAAGGAAGGGAAGGACACACAATTGTAGTTCATAAACAATCAATCATGGTAGGAATATGACTACTCTGATACCACTATTAGACTCACGAAATTGAAAGACAAATTTAAGTAAGGTGTGATATACATATTATTAACAAGATATACATATAAATACACATTTTTTTCACCCTTGGTTTCATACCCCAGTAGGTCTCTTGGACTTCTCATGACTATTGGGGTTCACTTGAGATTTTTCAACTTCATCTAAATTGAATAAGCCAAATTTACATAACCCAAAAGGATTATGCTTCCAACATCTAGTATTGCTCTCTTTCTCTCTCTAGAGTTGATATTTTACTTAATATGCATAATGAAATTTATGGTCCACATTGCAATATTTTTTTTTACTACTAATTTTTAAATGCTGCATATCAACTCCATATAAAGAATTAAATTAACTACACGCCCCTTGTTACTAGGAAGGAAAATTAACTTCAATCACTTTTTTTGTCTTTATATATCAAGTTGATATAAAATTATTATATTTAAGGTGTGCATTGAAATATTTTCATTATATATATATAATATATATATATATATATATATATATATATATATATATATATATATATATATATATATATATATATATATATATATATATATATATATATATATATACTACTTTATCTCTCTACATATAAATTCCATATAAAATTTTGCTACTTAACCTGGGAATTTGAGATATTTTATTTATGTTTGAGTGAATTTTTTATTAATATATATTTTTTAATTACTATGTGTAAACACTATGTTAGGGACAAAAGGAATTATAAATATCCTTGATATCGAATTGTAATATCATAGTATTGATGTCTTATAATGCATTTGATTAAAACTAATTAACCAAATATGTGTGTTTATTTTTGTTTTTTATTATACCTAACATTTTTTGTTTTGTGAATAATTTATTTTTATTTTAAATGGGACATATGTCAACTCTAGGTTGGGCACAAAAAGAATATACATCTCCCTTATACTAGGTTGTAAAATATACCTCTTAGTACAACAAGAAATGATAAAATGAAGCATTGCATATATCTTTCATTCGACCACATCAAGGATTATCATTCCTATGTAATGCTCTAAAATATGTACCAAATTGTGTAAACTCCATATTCAACCTTAAACATCTTCATTATTTATTAAATTGTGTAAACACCATATTCAATCTTGAGTATCTCTATTATTCACTATTTTAATTATTAGTTAAAGAGAAAGGATTAATAACTTTTGTTTATTAGAAATATTGCATACATCAAACTTTAACTCAACTCAATGTTGTTCATCATGTGTGTGAGCAAGAGCACATATATATAGGCTATCATAGAAAAATATACACAAATACCATAGGCTTCCCAAAACCACCATTGTAGAATAAACTCTATTGGCTCATTCCTTAGTCAATGTTAATATAACATTCCTCAAGTATGAAGATGTAATAAAAGTTATATATATATATATATATATATATATATATATATATAATATATATATATATATAATATATATATATAAATATATTATATATATATATATATATATATATAGATATATATATATTTATTTTTTTATATAGTTACATATAGAAGAAACTCCTACTTGAAACCAAATAGAACTTTAGGTGAATATTATTTCTATTGCTTCTATCTCCTTGCTACCGATCCAATCCCAAAAACACCTTTCATCAAATTTGCACTAGGAAAGTTTCTACAAAGTTTATACTTATCCCTTAAAAAAATCATTGAATTATATTTTTTTGTGTATTTTCTACAACTGTAACAACACCCCATCTAACACTTAGTGAATCCAATGATATATAACATCAATGTGTTTTGTCTTAGAGAATCCAATGATATTTGACATCAACGTGTTTTGTATTAGAATGGAAGGTAGGATTCTTGGAAATATGGATTGCACTTTGGCTATCACAATTTAGTAGATTTTGTTTTTTGTTTCAAACCTAGCTCCTCTAAGAACCTCCTCATCCAAATAATTCCCTTACATGCATTAGTTGTTGCACTATAATTGACCTTAATGGTATAAAGAGCCACCACCTTTTTCAATTTAGATACCCATGTAATTACAACCTCTACAAAATTATAGATGTATGTTGTCGTGGATTTTTCAGAATTCATATCACCTACCATTTCAACATCTGTAAATCCTTCCAACAAGGTTTCCATACCTTGATAACATAAAAAATAGTCAATTGAGCCTTTACGTATCTTAAAATTCATTTAACTTCATTCCAATGTTTCTTACATGGGTTTTGTGAAAAAATTGAAGGCATAAATGTGAGTTTCTTCTATGGTAAGAGTTTTGAAAAGGATGCTAATCTTCTATGACAAGTGACATGGAAAGTATGTGAATTTCTCGGGAGATATGAGAGCTACTAAGATTGTTTTTGTGATGACATGTGAGTTGATGAAGGACTATAATATGCGTTCTGGTGAAAGGACTATAATGATTATGATATTCGCGTTGATAAAGGATTGTAATAACCATTATTTTCGAGCTAAAGAAGGTCTACAAATTCTGTAAAATATGAGCCTATGAGCAACCACCCTCCAAAATTTTTCCTTCACTTTGTTTTGGAGCCTCCCTCCTCGAAAGCGTAGCAACTATCCTACACTGATCAGGTACTTCTGTTTATTTGATTTCATTCGACACTTAAAAACTTGTGTTCACTAACTTGTTCTATCGACCAATCATAAGCTGGCCCAACACTTGGTTCGCATCCGATCATGGGGTTGTTGGGAAAAATTGAAAAATATTGGAGGGCAGTCTGTCTTCGTCTCAAGAATTACGTAGTGCATCCCAACGGCTGCCCTGTACTCAAAATTGCGTAGAGTGAGCCAACCAACCTTGCTCGGGAAAATGCACAGAGTAGGCCACTCAATAGTTCCCTCCAGAAATTCAAAGAGTAGGCTAGCCAACGCTACTCTCCATAAATGCGCAGAGCAGGCCAGCAGGCACTGCTCTCCAAAAATGCACAGAGCAGGTCAGCTGACAGTGCTCTATTGAAATGTGTAGAGTAGGCCAGCATCACTGCTCTAGAAATTTTTGTAGAGCTGGTTAGCCAGTCACGGCCACTCACTCCAGAAACAACGAAGAAGATTTTCCCTCAGTGACTGTTTGTCACATGTTTCGGTAGCTTGCCTAGTTCCCTCCAAAACCACGCAATCATTCCTTGCATGGTGGGTAGATTTTCCCGAAAAAGAAAAAAAAAAGCAAAAAAAGCAAAAAGCAAAAAAGACATCCATATATTTTAGGGATCTATTTTTAGCAGTGGGAGTTACATGTAAAGTCAATTTTAAAAAATCCCCACGAAGTGTCACTTTTTCCTAGATTTTTGGCATGCGTGTCATAAACCCCAAGTTTGCCAAATCTATTTAAACGATGCCACAAATCTCATTATTTGCATTCGATCTTGGAGCTTTGGCATTCCCAAGGCATCTAGGAACCTTAGGTATAGTTGGCACAACTTTTTCGGGAAAGTTTTGTTTTTCATGCCTTTTGCTACTTTTTCTATGGATTTTTATTCTTTGGCTTGTATGAGTGTTGTTTCCCTTGTTTTATTGAATGACCACTAGCATTTTAATGTGGCATGCATAACATTGTTTCTACACTGAAAATCATCCTTGAGACGACTCTCTTCATGAGATTCATGGTTTTGTCGTTTGACTGATTTATGCACTTGCTTGAATTGAATGCATGTCTATTCATTCAGATCTGCACCAGCTTTGTACACACATTTAGTCCTTCACATTTTTAGGTTGCCATTGGTAGATCTAGGCTGTCTTGTCCCAAATCTTGTTTCTCCGAGCATGCTCTACACATTCCTAGAAATCAAGGCTCTACCTTACCTCCAAGAATTGCACAAAGGCTTCCCACACTAGCTCCCAAATGTGCTCTATGCAATCCTGGGAGGCAATGCCCCAAAACTACCCATTAGAACTGCGTAATCCATAGTTCGAGCTAGAAACCCAGCCTGATTGATTTGCACATTGCATAGTTATAGTCAGCAGTGAGCATCACTATACTGCATATTGCATAGTTCCAGTTAGTAGTGAGCCTCACAACCATCTCAAATTGTGCAATGCGTAGTTCCAACTGACAGTCTCCCAACCTCCCAGAGTCACTGTTGTGCAATCTTTCCCAACAGTCACCGGTTTCTTGCTCGATTGATTCTCACATTTATTTATATTTTTAGTTGACATTGTCTTGTCGTGGGTGTCTTATCTATCTCTAGGCACCACAGGTTTTTTTTACCTTCTCAGCAGTACAGGTATCATGGCCTCAAAGAGAGTTGGATCAAAAGACATAGTTGAAAGCATTATTGGAGATGTGGTTGAGCAAGGGTCTATGAGCTTGCCTGTGTACATAGACACACACCTTTTCATTTAAAAATACATCAAGATCACATGGAAAGACATCAACACTATATTCACAGGCATCTTTGAGAAGAATCTGGAGGACCATCAAGACTATGTCAATATTCATAAGTCAAGATTGTACAAGGTTTCATTCAGGTATCCCACCTTCCCATGCGCAGATGTGATCTACTGGATTGTCTCACACACTGATCCTGAGACAATGATACTAAGTAGTGTCAATGGAGTAGATCTTGCTTCCTTCAGGACAAAAGATTATCAATACATGTACCATTTTCGACAGCCAGTGAATAGGATGGATGCACCATTCTACACTCCCAACAACAGCATGAAAACAAGAGACATCTTGAAGCATTGGATAAGGGAGAAATCAAATTCTAGGATGATACCCAACCAAATCTACAAGATGAAGACACTAAGGAAGGTTCACCAATTGTAGGTTATCTTTGCATGATGCTTGTATGGCCAAGGGAGTACGCAAACCTTCTCGCAGAGTTGGGTTTTTATGTTGGATCAGTTGGCAAGAGAAGAAAAACCTTTAAAATGGTCTAACATGTTGGCTCTCTAGCTGCAAGTGCATGTATCTAATGCCCAAAGTTTGCCCAAGGATCAACAAGAAATATTCTTCATGTCTACCTACCTGTTCAATGCGTCTATGCCCATCAACAATTTACTGGCATGGGTTGAGCATGGACACCTTCATAGAATGTATATTGCAAGTTTCTCTCATACTAAAACTATCGAGGAGTCATGGCTAGACTATATAACCATTTCATCACCCCTATGTGCACGATGATCTTTGAACAAGATACACCTTGCATGTCCCAGGCAGCAATGGAGGCATTACTAAAAATTGCAAATTGGTATGCCTCACATGATGGCACCTTCATCAGGATCTACATTGTGGGGAAGGCTCTACCTGTGTTGCTGAGGTTTTCCACGGACAAGTTGGTCACGCAGGAGGTTGCATACCACATCTCGATGGGGTTATCAGCTAGATTACACTGGAAGAAGAAGGTAGCATGGCCTATGCCTCCTTTACAAATTAGGTTGTACGCAATCTAGATTTTGAAAGAAGTGGATGATGAGGTCGAGGACTTTAAGAAGTTTGAGTTCAACATCAAGAGTTTCAATCCATACGATCCACATGGCTTATGCACGGAACACTGTGAGAGAGTGTATTATTCTTGGACCCACAAGGTGTCATTAGCCAAAGGAAGACCAATGGAGATATTGTTATAAATCCTCTAGGCTCAATGAACCAATCAACATGGCAGTAAAGTGGCTAGCATCACTCAAGGCAGCAACACCATAGGGAGAAGCAACAACAGCAGCAACAAGAAGAAAACCTATGCAAGACAAAGGAAAGAGGAAGATTTTTGAAAGCATAGATACATAGCAAAGCTACAAGTTTAAGGAAGACCCACTTGTGGAAAGAGTAGCTTTGGAGATAGATGCAAAGAGGTGACAACGCGACAAGAGAGTAGCGCAAAGAAAGAGGGAGAAGAAAATACTGGAAGAAGAAGAGAGGAAGTTGGAGGAAGTAGAGTAGAAGCTCACAGAATAATAAGAGTTGCACAGAAGAGAGAAGGAAGCACAACATGAATAGGAACAGGAGTAAGTGCAAGGCGCACAGACAACATAAACTGCATCGATACAGGTTGAAGACTCTAAACTAGCAGCAGATGAGGAACAGGGTGAGTATCTGCAGGAATAGGAACTTGCTCCGCAGGATGAAATGATAGTATAAAATATGGACATGGAGATGGAATAGATGGAACAGGATCAGAACACTGATCTGATGCCAAAAGCAACAGAGGTCACCCCATAGGCTTCACCAGCTCTAGTAGCAAAGTAAGTCCTAAATGAACAAGGGGATACCATTCTCCTTAAGGATAATCTAGGAATAGATGTGAACAACATAGCCTTTGATCAGTCACAACACAAAGTTGTACAAGCACGTAAAGCACACACACCAAATGAGAATGCATCACCTATGCACTTTAAAGAACAAAGGCTTCTACTAAAGGCACAAGCTCAAGTGTGAAGTTCTTGATAGCAAAAAATGAGTGCATGGCTAAGGATTTGCTGAAGTATCGGTTCTTGTGATAGTCACGCAGAGACTGTATGACAGGTTCATCACTGTGCAAAAGGAAGTTTTCCATCCACATGGCCATCAGCAACGCTAGACCAAGATAACGCGAACACTCACAGAGATACATGTCATTGTTGATCATGTACAAACATGGACACTGAGGTAAAAGGGAGCCCCGCTTCACTTGCATAAGATGATGAAGCTATAGGTAGAGTTGGACAAAGAACACATCTAGAGTCTGATCCTAAACTATGAAGAACTCCTTGTGCTCATCACCAGTGTTGAGGCTTCCTACACACGGTTGTTCAGGAGTTTGGATGTCGTGGTGAGAAAGTATGGCACCCCGTCAATTTTCATGCTCACCGAGGCCAAAGAGAAGAACCAAGTCAGACTAGAGCTCGACATGTACTTTGATCAATTGACTCTCATGGCCACCAATACAGATTTGCAAGTCAGCACAGATAACATGTGGATGTACATCGTCAATCTAACCTTGCTCAAGACTAAGTTTCACATGTTACAAGACGAGTAGGACAAAGGTTCCAAACCTTTATACCCAGAAGCAATGGAATTAGGGGATTTTTGAGGTCTAAAATGGGTCTCCTAAGAAAAATGTAAAACAAAAATAAACTTTATATGAACCAATATGATTCAATATGATGATGTCAACCATGGGGGACGATTCACCATTTTTGGAGTAAAAAAGTAAAAAGATTAAAAAATCATAAGACTACTTTTTCAACTCGTATTTTCAACTTATCTCCCTAAGGTTTTACTCAAATTTCGAGAAGGAGTACTCTTTGGATGTAGAATTTTATTCCTCATCCAAGGAGTACCCATGTTGCATACTTTCGATGGACCCTGCTACATGAAAAATGACAAATACATGAAAAAACATGATTGTAATCACGTTTTTCATGTATTTCTAACTTTTCGTGTAGTAGGGTCAATCGAAAGTATGCAACATGGGTACTCCATGGATGAGGAATCAAATTTTTCATCTAATGGGTGTCTGCTAGAAATTTGAGTAAACCCAAAGGGAGATAAGTTGAAAATACAAGTCGAAAAAATAGTTTTTATTTTTTCCCTCTAAAATTTGATTATGTAATCTAACCTTGTTTTATCATTTCCACTATTATTTTATAATTTCATTAGGAGGCCCATTTTACACCTCAAAATTCCTCTCATGAGGTAAGAGTTCGTTTCCAGGAAAACACCATCAAAGAGTATCCAACACAATTGCGCACTATCAAGCATGGCATTAGTTCGTCACTAAGGATCACAGAGAGGATGTTGATGAGCTAGTCTTTCCATAGCCATCTGAGTCTTAGTTTTGTATTGTGTGGTTGAACCAAGCCTATTTTTTTCCCACATGGGTATATGTGGAAAATGTATTATTATTGTAAACATGATGTAAAGTGAAATTCCAAGTGTCATTAGTGGAATACCAACGGTCATATGTAGTTTAAAAGGTTATGTAATGAATTTGAAGAGTCATGAGGGTAGCCCAAGAGTCACAAAGGGGAATTTCAAGGGTCACCCCACCCTTGTTTATAAATAGAACCTCATAACTCATAGAACGTTCTTTTAGGAGCCAAGCTTTTGCTAGGCATTTCTTAGAGAGGGCTTGGAGATTATTGTGATGAGCCCTGGCTTCTCCACAGTGTAGAGCGAGTACATCTCTTTGGAGGAGCAGGTAGTGTTGACTGTAACGTTCCATTATTGGGGCTAGTGCCTATCATGGTTGTATGTATGGATGAAACTTTCACTTTTATATAATATAATAGAGCCAACATGTCTTCATGCATATGTTCTTATTGTAGTTCAACTATTCTGGTGACTTTAGCAATGTAATTTGTTTAACTTGCACAATTGTGTATGAACTATTTCATATATGATTGTATGAATCTTGTTGAAGTCGTGTTGTTGGTTTAAACCATCACTTTGGATTGTCGACTATTCTGCTTTCCATCTTGTGATGTCATTTAGCTCGTGTGTTCCTTTCAAGGAGTGTACTATTACAGGCTTCTAAGGGACATGTTTTCTTTTCCCCTTTTTGTGTCGGAACCTCCCCATGCATCTCTCTTAACTCGCTTCAAGGTCACACACTTTATTCTTGACAAGAATATCTTGATTACTTCTACCTTCTATCATAGTCAAGGCATAACTTTACTACCCACTACTAGGACTCCTACTCCAAATGGTCTAAGGTCTAGTTGAGACTACTTACTGGGGAGATCCCCTGACATGTTGGCGGGTTGAGAACCATCAACATTTCTAGCACTAGAAGGAGGGCCACATGAAAATATGAGTCCTCAAAATATGTTTTGAATCCCTACACATCTATCATGACTTATGTTACAGTTCACCCTTCGAGATGTATGTCTTATGGAAATGTGTTTGAAGTCTCGAGGGAGTTATGGGATCTCTTGTCACAATAGAGATATGAAGGTGAAGGTGGAACAACTTGGCATAGGTATAGAGCTTCCTTAGAAGCTCTCTATGATACCTTGGAAGACCCTAAGGATTATGTGTCCTGCTCGTTATTCGCACTCACACTTCAAGGGCACCCATTGTAATGGTGTGTCGCATTAGCTGATAAATCTCTTCACTTTTTCAACTAGTTTTTTGAAGAGATAGTCTATGATTTCCATCATTATGATTGTAATGCACTCAAAAAGAAAATGATGTAATTACTGAAAGCACTTGATGAATCTGATGTACAATTTTTGGATCACTTTTGTCAAATCCTATAGGATGAAATTGATTGGAAATTTCTTCGTGAAATATTTCAATACCTTCTTTACATATCTAAAAAATCCACAAGTGTTAGAATCATTCAAACCCATCCCATAATACCTTGGTGTTAGAGCTGTTAAATCTGAGGCAGATAAGGTTTTTGTTACAAGTTACTATCTATCCTCATCTCAGCAAACAACTCTAGCCCCACAGTGCAAGGTGGGAGAAGGTACGCATCTATCTGTTGAACTGTCTCATCGTACCACCCCACCTGCTCTTGATTTCTACAAAAATTTGGCTTGCAAGACCGTTGGTTGTCACGTGGACTTGTTTCCTCAACCTCCATCCTCGTGTTATATTGATCCTTTGGATTGTACTGTGTTGTGTTCTCCCATTCCGGACTCCACACTTATCGTTCACGAGGATCAAGTTGTCGATGGAGTTGGTGTTGAGCAGCCAACCTACGCTATCATTTATGATGAGTATGTGTGGGAATCTAAAGAAGAACCTGTGGTGAAGGATGACCTCCTTCTATCTGTACCTCATCCTCTTTTCCCTGCCATCTTTGTGATTCTGCCATTGTTAATTTTCCATGTGAGGATTCATTCCTGGATGCATCTACTTATGATCATTCACAGAATCCATCAGATGTCATTCTGTCATTGCATAGCGGAGAGGACACATCTTTGTTTTCACATCCACTCAACATTTCATATTTCATTTCCAGAAACACAGAGGGTGAAAATTCTTGCTTCTCATCAACCCCTCTGTATGATTCATTAGATCATGAGGATGACGATGAATTTTTCGAATTTTCTGATCATCATTGTTGTGGTATCTTTACTTCTTCATTTTATCACTATGATGATTCATTCATTATTAATCTTTCTAAACCACCTGTCTTCGATGATCTATTTGTTGATGAAGTGGAAACCCCACAAGCTATTGAGGCACTTCAGCCCGAGCTGACGGTAATTTCAGGCCCTCGCTTTCTTGAGTTTGATTCCACTTCAGATCAAAAATCTAATGAAACACCCAAGGATCCTCATCACTCTCTTGTTTAAATTGAAGATCAATCTAGTTCAAAGAATTCTCATCCTCCACCTGAATCACATGATCCCATCGCTTATGCATTGGAGGAATCATACACAACAATCACTCTTGCTAAACATAAGTTGTCTTTATTTCTCATGTTTTCTCATTTGTTAAGGTCAAAAGAATTTTTATGTTTGTCGTCTACGAACAATGTGATGCATAACCATGATATGTCCGCAATATGCTTATCTTGCACTTTTATTATTTTATTTTCTGTGGACATTTTTAAATTTGGAGCATGTTGGTCATCACTATTATATTTTCCTTATTTGTTGGTTTACACGCTTACCTTTCTCATAAACCATGCCTTCACCAACATGGGTCAACCTATGCGTCGATGGCTACATTGGAAATATCACTTTATGTGAAGAGGCCCATGCACTATTTAGTTTAGGAGTAGGAGTAGTGTTTGTTTCCTTTTTTTTCTTTGTTTGCATGCTTTCTCTGTTTACCTTGTTTGTGTTGCTTGTTTTCTTACTTTTCTTTCTTGCTTTCCTTTCATCTACTTCTATCCTTTGCTTTCTTGTTTGTTTTCTTGTTTTTCACCCATAGGTTTAGTTTCACATGAAACCGTGTGTGGTTCTCGAGACAAGAAAAGTAAAATACAAGAGCACTTGTACAAATATCAACACTTGGATATATGTTTTCCTCTCCCTTTATGAAGATCTTGTTTTCTTTATTCGATGATACCCTGATGGAAAATACATTTTGTTGAGAGTGAGCCTTGGTGAAAAGACAATGCTTACACTTTTAACTAGTACTGCCTACTCTAATCAGTTATTTTTGGTTAATCCTGGGTAGCTCAGTCAAGTAGAGTAAGGTGAGGGGGATAACCTTAACAAGTATGTCGGAGGTATATATAAAATACTTCTCTAAAGGGAAAAACTCTTCTGCTCTCAATAAGTAGGGATCCCTCTTCCGCCTCTGAAATAAATAAGTGCCTATGCATAGTTCTTTAAAAAATGAAAAAAAAAAATAAGGCGAAAGAGGAAAAAAATCTTCTTGCATAGAGAGGTGATGAAGGTAACTCCACCTGGGTACTGACCAGGATCACTGGCAGCAGAGTGATGCTTGTATCCCTGTGTGACTTCGTCGGGGTACTGTCCAAGCCTGTTGGGAGCGAAGACACACCAGAGATGAAACTAAGACTTTGACATCTATATTATTTGTGAACCAATATACCCCTCATCCCCAATGGAAACAACTAAGTTGACTTGGCTTGGTATGTGTGCTATTCGATTAAGAGAATGGCAGGGACTATATCTTTAACTCAAGCTTAGTGTCAAATCCATGATGATCAAAGAATCGAAAAATACTTTTGGAGGAGTTAGACTCACTTTTCATGAACACAGTCCATATAGAGAGATGGAGTTCTACCAGTGTGTCACCAATGTTATAGCGACTACAACCACCCTCCAAAATTTTGCCTCGCTTTTTTTTGGAGCCTCCCTCCTCGAAATCATAGTAGCTATCCTATACTGATTAGGTACTTTTGTTTATTTGATTTCATGTGTCACTCAACAGCTTGTGTTCACTTGTTCCGTTGACCAACCACAAACAGACCCAACACTTTTTTCACATCTGGTCATGGGGTTGTCGAGAAAAACTATGTAATCATGGAGGGTAGTTTTTATTCTCCTCAAGAATTGTGCAGAGCAACCCAACAACTACCCTACACTCAAAATTTCACAAAGCAGTCCAACCAACCTTGATATGGAAAATGCGCAGAGCGGGTCAGTCGACACTGCTCTCCAGAAATGCGTAGAGTAAGCCAGCTAACACTGCTCTCCATAAATATGTAGAGCAAGATAGCTGACACTTCTCTCCAGAAAAGTCCAAAGCAGGCTAGCAACACTGCTTTGGAAAATTGTGCAAAGCCGGCCAGACAGCTAGGGCCACTCAGCCCAAAAACAACGCAGAAAATTTTTCCTTAGTGACTATCCATCACATTTGCCAATAGGTTTTGCTTGTTCCTTCCAAAACTGTGCAATCCTTCCTTGCATGTTGGGTGGCTTTTACCAAAAAAGAAAAAAAATGAAAAAAATGAAAAATCATCCCTAGATTTTAGGGGTCTATTTTTAGCAATGAGAGTTACATGCAAAGTCGATTTTTGAAACTCCTCACCAAGTGTTACTTTTTCCTAGATTTATGGCATGCGCATCATAAACCCTAAGTTCACCAAATATATTTAAACAATGCCTCAGATCTTATTCTTGACATTTGATCTTGGAGCTCTAGAATTCTCGAGGCATTCAGGAACCTTCGACATAGTCGACTCAACTTTTCTGGGTAAGTTTTTATTTTCATGATGTTTGCCACTTTTTCTATCACTTTTAATTCTCTGGCTTGTAAGAGCGTGTTTCCCTTGTTTTATTCAATGACTGCTATAATTTTAATTTGTTTTAAGTTGTAGAAGTGTTGTTTCGAGTTTTGCATTACCTTTCTTGAGTGTCACACGCATAACACTATTTCTGCACTAACAGTGGCTATTTCGGCAACTCTCATCATGAGCTTCATCGTTTTTCCTTTTGATTGATTCCTGCGCTTTCCTTAATTGCATGCATGTCTATTCACTTAGATTTGCACCATATTTGTGCACACATTCAGTCCTACACATTTTCAAGCTTTCATTGGGCAGATTTGGGTTGTCTTGGCCCAAATATTGTTTCTCCCAACATGCTCTATGCATTCTTGGTAGTCAAGGCTCTGCCTTGCCTCCAAGAATTATGTAGAGGTTACCCACACTGGCTCCCAATTGTGCTCTATGCAATCTTGGGAAGAAACCTCCTGGATTCAATGTTGTGTAATCTTGCCCAATAGTCACCAGTTTGTTTTCCTATTGATTCTTGAGTTGCTTTATGTTTTTAGCTTAAATTACCTTGTCGTGAGTGTCTTCTCTGTCTCCAGGTACCATAGGTTTTTTAGCATCTTCTCAGCGGTACAAGTATCATGGCCTCCAAGAGAGATGGATCAAAAGACACAATTGAAAGAAGTACTAGAGATGTGGTTAAGCAGGGGTCTATGAGCTTGCCTGTGTACACAGATACACACCTATTCATTAAGAATGACATCAAGATCACATGGCAAGACATCAGCACTATATTCAAGGTAGCTTTGAGGAGAATCTGGATGACCGTCAAATCTATGTCAATATTCATAAGTCAAGATTGTACAAAGTTTCATGAAGGTATCCTACCTTCCCATGCACAGATGTGATCCACTCAATTGTCTCAAACATTGATCCTGAGATGATTATACTGAGTAGTGCCAGTGGAGTAGAGATTGTTTCCTTTAGGACAGAATATTATCAGTAGATGTACCATTTTCCACAGCTGGTGAACGATATGGATGCACAATTCTACACTCCCAACAACAGCACGAACACAAGAGACATCTTGAAGCATTGGGTAAGGGAACCATCAAAGTTTAGGATGGCACCCAACCAGATATACAATATGAAGACACTCAAGAAGGCTTAACAATTCTTGGTCATCTTTGCATGTCGCTTTTATGGCCAAGGGAGTATGGAGACCTTCCCGCAGAGTTGGGTTGTTATGTTGGATCAGCTAGCAAGTGAAGGCACACCTTTCAACTGATCTGACGTGTTAGTTTTCTAGCTGAAAGTGCATGTATCCAATCCCAGGAGTCTACCCAAGGATCAACAAGCAAGATTCTTCATGTCTGCCTACTTGCTCGATGTAATCTGTGCCTGTCAACAGTTTCCTGGCATGGGTTGGGCATGGACACCTTTAGAGAATGTTGTGAATGTATATTACAAGTTTCTCTCAGACTGTAACTACCGAGGAGTCACGGCTAGAATATCTAGCCATACCATCACCCCTCTGTACATGATGATTTTTGAACAAGATCCACCTTGCATGTCCCAGACAGCAATGTAGGCGTTGCTAAACATTGCAGATTGGTATGCCTCACTTGATGGAACCTTCATCAGGATGTACATCGCGGAGAAGGCTCCGTATGTGTTTCCGATGTTTTCCATGGAAAAGATGGTTATCTAAGAGGTTGCATACCACATCCCGACAAGATTATCAACTAGATTGCATAGGGAGAAGAAGGCGCCATGGCCTATGATTCTTTTTTAAATTGGGTTGTACGCGATGCGGAGTTTGAAAGAAGTAGATATTGAGGTCGAGGACTTCAACAAGTTTAAGTTTGGAACTAAGAGTTTCAATCCATACGATCCATATGGCTTATGTAGGGACCATTGTGTAAGAGTGTATTATTCTTGGATCCACGGCATGTCATTGGCTAGAGGAAGAGCCATGGAGATATTGTTATAACTCCTCTAGGCTCAATGAACCAGTCAACATGGCAGTAGAGTGGCTAGTAGCATTCAATGTAACAACACCACAGGGAGCAGCAACAACAACAAAAACAAGCAACAAACCTGTGCAAGACAAAGGCAATAGGAATATTTCTAAAAGCACAGAGATGAAGCAAAGCTACAATTTTAAGGAAGACCCACTTGTGGAAAGTGTAGCTTTGGAGATAGATGCAAAGAGGTGATAGAGTGACAGGAGAGTAGAAAACAAGAAGGAGAAGAAAAGACTGGAAGAAGCAGAGAGGAAGTTGGAGGAAGTAGAGAAGAAGCTCAAAGAAGAACAAGAGTTACACAGAAGAGAGAAGGAAGTGTAGCATGAACAGGAACATAGACAACACAAACCACACAGATATAAGTTAAAGACTCTAAACCAGCAGCAGATGGGCAATAGGGTGAACAACCACAAGAATAGGAACTTGCTTCGTAGGATGAACTAATAGTAGAACATATGTACATGGAGATGGAGCAGATGGAACAAGATTAGGACACCGACCTCATGCTAAAAGCAATTGAGGTAACACCATAGGCTTGACTAGCTCCAACAATAGAACAAGTCCCAAGTGAACAAGGGGATACCATTCTCCTTGAGGATAATCGGGGAACAAATGTGTACAACATAGCCTTTGATGAGTCACAACATAGAGTTCTATAAGCATGTAGAGCGCACACGTCAGATGAGCATGCATCACATGCACACTTTGAAAAATGGGTGATTGTGTCAGACATACAAAGGCATCCAACTACCTTGGTCGATGCTACAAAGGCTTATGTCGAAACCACAAGCTCGATTGTGAAGTTCTTGATAACAAAAAATGAGCGCATGGCTAAGGAGTTGCAAGTAGCGAGGTAGAGAGAGGAATAATCAACAGAATCCGCCAGAGCAGAGATGAATAAAGCTATACTTTTTGAAGTATTGTCCCTTGAGAAAATGACACGGAGACTATATGACAGGTTCATCACCGTGCACACAGTAGTTTTCCATCTACATGGTCATCAGCAGCACTGCACCAAGATAGTTTGAACACTCATAGATATACATGTCATTGTTGATCATTTACAAACATGGACAATGAGATAAAAGGGAGACCTACTTCACTTACACAAGATGATGAAGTGGCAGGTAGATTTGGAAAAAGACGCATTCGGAGCCTGATCCAGAACTATGAAGAACTCACACCGCTCATCACCTGTGTTGAGGCTTCGTACACACGGTTGTTCAGGAGTTTGGATGTCATGGTGAGAAAGTATGGCACCCCGTCAATTAGTATACTCACTGAGGCAAAAGAGAAGAACCAATTCAAACTGGATCTCAATGTGTACTTTGATCAATTGATTCTCATGGCCACTAGCGCATATTTCCAAGTCAGCGCAAATAACATGTGGATGTACATCGTTAGTTCATCTTTACTCAGGACTAAGTTGCACATGTTATAGGACAAGTTGGACAGAGGTTCCAAATTAGTATACCTAGAATAAATGGAGGAAAGAGTTCATTTCCAAGAATACATCATCAAAGAGTATGTATACACCATTATGCAATATCAAGCATGGCATCAGTTCATCACCAAGGATCAGAGAGAGGATGTTGTTGAGTTGGTCTTTCCACAGTTGTCCGAGTCTTAATGTTGTTTTATCTAGCTAACTCAAACCTATTTTTGTCCCACATGGGTATATGTGGAAAATGTATTATTATTATTATTGTAAACATGATGTAAAGTGAAATTCCAAGTGTTGTTAGTGGAATACCAACTTCCATATGTAATGTAAAAGGTTATGTAATGAAGTTGAAAAGTCATCAGGGTGTTCCATGAGTCACAAAGGGGAATGTCAAGGGTCATCCCACCCTTTGTTATAAATAGAACCTCATACTCATATAACAGGCTTTTGGGAGCCAAGATTTTTCTAGGCATTGCTTAGAGAGGGCTTGGAGAGTATTTTGACAAGCCTTGGCTTCTCCATAGTGCAAAGCGAGTACATCTCTTTGGAGGAGCAAGTGGTGTTGACTGTAACATTCCACTATTGGGGCTAACTGTTTTCATGGTTGTATGTATGGATGGAACGTTGAATTTTATATAATATAATAGAGCCAACACGTCTTCATGCATATGTTGTTATTGTAGTTCGACTATTTTGGTTACTTTAGCAATGTATGTTATTTAACTTTTGCATTTGTGTGAACTATTTCTTATATGATTGTATGAATCTTGTTGAAGTTATGTTGTTGGTTTAACTCATCACTTTTGATTGTCGACTATTCTTCTTTCCATCTTGTGATGTCATTCAAATCGTGTGTACCTTTTAGGATGCGTACTATTACAAGCTTCTACGGGACACACTTTCTTTTCCCTTTGTGTGTCAGAATCTCCCCATGCATCTTTCTTGATTTGCTACAAGGTCACACACTTGCTTCCAACAAGGATATCTTGCTTACCTCTGCGTGTTATCGCAGTCAAGGCATAGCTTTACTACCCACAGTTAGGACTCCTACTCCAAATGGTCTGAGATCTAGTTGGGACTTCTTACTGGGGAGATCCCTTGACATGTCGACGGGTTCAACACCATCAACGCTATGATAGATTAGTTTAAAGAAAAGACATGACAAAAAATGGAGGGCTGACTCGGGGATCTTATAGAGGGTTTTTTTTTTTGGTCTTGGTCTTGGATATCTTACTTGATATGATTCTATAAGAAGAAGATTAATCAGGTCTCTCCAATTGTGGGGTTTTTCCATGGCATGGATCCTATATCTTGTGTTTATTGTCTCTTGTGATATTCATGTTTATATTTTGGTAATTTCTTGACAAATAAAAAGAACACAAAGAAATTTAATAATAAACCAACAAAGTTCACAAGTAATTATCAAGTAAGGGGAATCAACCTTAATCTCCAATTACCTTGATTTCCCAACACGAACTCTTAGTAACTAAGAAAACATTTCATGTTGGAAAATGTAACTACTATCAGTCTTCATAATTTTCAGTGTACTCATGTCATTATGTATATATTATGTTACAAGAAAAATAGTTAAGAATAATATTATTTTCAAGCATGGGTTTCATGCTTCTTTTGATTGGTCATCTAGGTAAATCATGTTCTTCATGCTTCTAAGGTTTTTCATTTCATAAAGAATGTGTGTCATGAATCAAAAGAGTCATTATCAATTGTATAATACCTTATTTGGAAAGTTGTAACATGTAAAATAATTTATTTTGAGTCTAGAAAGTCAAAATAAGCCTCCAAGCACAAGTCAATCCTACCACTAAGAATTCAACCTAGAGAGGACTATTCGACCTCCTAAAAGGCATATATATAGAAGGATATTTGATTCATTTGAACACACTTCTGCAATTTGATATCTAGTAAGAGAAGCAAGACAAGAAGAGTGAAAGAACTAGAATGCATGGAGAAAAGACGAAGTGAAGGAAGGATAACTGAAGTCTACCTAATTTTTTCCATACATGTGAAAATTTTAGGGTTCCTGTAGTTGTTGCGGGGCCAAGAATTGCAGGTCGAGATTGCAAGTTTGAAATAAGCGCCGAATTTGTGATTTGGAGTAAGTTAACGAAGGTTTGACTCTTGTTGACTTTGAAGCTTTTGACTTGCTTAAGGAAGGATTCCTTGGAAGATGTTGTAGCGGCTACAACCACCCTCCAAAATTTTGCCTTAGCTTCATTTTGCAGCCTCCCTACAAACCTTCCTTAGCAACATGTCTTGCCTTGTCAAGTACACAAGCTTCAGTGATTTTATAGCAAACTGCGAGCCTATGCATGATAGCTTCCTACATCCCCCTCACAGGTTGTTTCTCCGAACATGGTCCAGCTACAGGCTAAGAAGCTCCCTCAAGAAATTACACAATTCTAGAGGGGAACTAGCCTTCCCTCTAGAAATTGCACAATCCTATCTAGCAGCCTGTTGGGCTCTAGAATTGTGAAAATATGCCTTTCACCCTTCACTGCAAAAATTGCGCAATATCTCCCAGCATGACTGCTCAGCCCAAAAATTGCGTAATTCTAGTCAACTTCTCAACCCAGAAATTATGCAATCCTTTTTGGCAGCCAATCGAACTTCCCCCTAGAAATGCACTAATTTCCCCCCCAGCTGAGAAAGTTGTTGCATGTGCCATTGAGTTGACCGGTTCCACCTAGGACCGAGAAAAATTGACTTGCATGCATGGGCTACTTTTTCCCATAATAACAAAAGCTACATGCAAAAATTATCGTTAGATTTTAGGGGGCTATTTTTAGCAGCTGGAGGTTACATGTAAAGATCATTTTAGAATCTTTCCTCCAACTATCGCTTTTTCCTAGATTTGTGGCATACACGTCATGAGCCTCAAATTTATTTATTCGACACTTCAGAGCTCATTTCTTCACATTGATCTTGGAGCTATGACACCCAATAGCACATCCAGGAGTCTTTGATACATCCAACTCAGCTATTTCTAGGTAAGTCAGCTTAACTTGTTTTTTGCAACATTTTTGTTGCATTTTGTGTTTTGGCTTGTGTGAGTGTTGTTCGCTTGCTTTCTGTGAACGCTTGTTGTCTTTTACATGCATATTAGCTTGTACTAGCACCTTTTCAGTTTTTGTTAGCATCTCACTATTGTCACATGCATGAAATTGTTTTACACGAACGGTCACCAATTTTGCGACTCGCTTCACCCACATGCATGTTGTTTTGTTTTCTCAATCTTTCATTCACTGTTTTCATGCATGATCATTCACTCCTTCTTACACTCAAAATCACCATGCATTCACACTCACATTACCTTTCATTTGTTGATCGATGGGTCTGGGCAGCCTTGGCCCAGACTCTGTCACACCAAGACAGAATTGTGCGATCCTGAGAGGGAAGGCTCTGTCTTCCTCTCAAAAAATGCGCATTTCTACCCAGTGACTATCCTCCAGTCTTGAATTGCACAATTCTGAGGGATAATGATTGTTGGCCCAGAAAATTGCGCAATGCAGTCACTGGGCCTGCAACCATTGCCAGTTGGAATTGCACATTGCACAATTCCAGCAGCCAGCAGGCTAGCCTGGATTGCGCATTGTGCAATTCTGGCAACCGTCTAGCCTCCTAGACAACCCAAACTGCCTTTTGCGTAGTTCTGGCACCTAGTCTCCCATCCTCCCAGGAAAAATTACACAATCCTTGCTAGTCATCCCCAGGTATTGCATGTCATTACTCAAGTTTGGTTTGGTTTTAGCTGACAGATTTATTTCCATGCATGTCGCTATGTCTCCATATCTAGCAAGTTTTCGTCCACCTCTTAGCAGTTCAGGATCAATGGCCTCCAAGAGAGTAGGATCAAAGGACATTGACGGAAGTGCAACTGGAGCAACATTTGATCAAGTGTCTCCAAGTCTGCTGATCTATGAAGACACCAAGCTAATTGTACACACAGATATCAAGTTGAAATGGAAAGAGATCAATGATGCATTTGCAGGTACATTTGGGGAAGACCTCAAAGACCACCAATTCTATGTGAACATCCACAAGTTTGGCTTTTATCGCATTGCATATAGGTATCTCGTGCTCCCATGAGCGGACATGATACATTGGATCGTCTTGCACACTGATCCTAAGATGATGACATTAAGTAGTGTCAGTGGGACGAATATTTCTACCTTCATGGCACAGGATTATGAACAAATGTATCATATGTTGAATCCTGTGATCACCATGGAGACTCCCTTCAGCATACCCAGCAACAATGCGAACTCCAGAGATGTCTTGAAGAACTGGGTGAAGGAGCTGGCTAAATTCAGGATGACACCTAACCAGGTCTATAAGATGAAGACACTGTTGAAGGTGTATCAACTTGGTCATCTTTGCATGTCATTTATATGGCCAAGAAAGCACGAAAACCTTCCCACAGAGTTGGGTGATCGTGTTGGACCAACTAGACAGAGAAGGAAAAGCATGCAATTGGTCCCACATGTTGGCTCACCAACTGAAGGAATAGGTAACAAGGGCTTGATAGCCACCCAAACATACATAATTAGAAATCTACATGTTTGCCTACCTCTTGGATGCACTCTGTGCCCATCAGGAGTTCCCAAGCTTGAAGTGGGCATGGACATCAGCAGAGACCTCTTTGAAGACTTATTGTAAGATGTTGTCTAAATGCAACTTTAGAGGAGTTATCACACAATTGTCTAGTCATTTTTTCACCCCAGTTTACAAGATGATTTTGAATAGGATCCACCCTACATTTTGAAGGCAAAAATGGAGGCACTGATCGACATAGATGATTGGTATGCCTCACTTCCCGACACCTTCATATGGATGTACAACACGGAGAAGCCTCCACATGTTCTACCGAAGTTTGCCTTCGACAAACTTGTCATGCAGGAAGTATCATATCACATCTCGACAGGATTATTAGCTAGGTTGCACCAGAAGAAGAAGACACCTTGGCCCACACTTCCGTTGTGCATAGGGTTATATGAGATACAAAGTTTCAAGCATGTGAATGTTGAAGCATAGGATATGGAGAAATATCCATTCAACATCCGAAGTTATAGTCCGTATGACCTGTATTGTCTTGTGAAAGACCATTGCACAAGAGTACAGTTTAACTGGATCCACGGGGCATGTCTTTGGGTAGAGGAAGACCCATGGAGATATTGTTACAGCTTCTCTAGAATCAATGAACTAGTCAGCCTTGTTGTGGAATGGGTAGAGAAGCAGCATGAAGTAGCATCTCGGAGAGCACCAGAAGTAGAAGTAGTAGAGGTAAACATACCAGTGCGCGAAAAGGGAAAGAGGAATATTTTTGACAACATGGAGGAGGAGAAAAGCTACAAGTTCTGAGTAGACTCACTTGTGCAGAAAGCAACTTTGGCAATAGAGGCAAAGAGGCAACAATGTGACAGGAGAAATGCACAAAGGCAGAGAGAGAAATGGAGAATGGAGGAAATAGAGAAGGAGTTGCATGAGTTGAAGGAGAAATTCTGGAAGGAACAAGAGCTGCGCAAATAGGATAAGGAAGCACAATAGGAACAAGTACGACAGGGGGCGCAACTTATATAGATAGATGAAACCATGCCCATATAGGTAGTAGAATCATCAGAATAGTTGGCATCAGGCAGACAAGGTGAACCATCGTAGGAGCAGGACTTCACTCAGGAGATAGAGAAATCACTTAAACAGATGGATATAGATATGGAGCAATAGGAGTTAGAGAAATACATTGACCTCATGCCTCACCACCAAGAGCTCAACCCACCAGCCTCACTACATCCAGAAGAGGAACAAGTCCCAAGTGACCAAGGAGACATTGAGATCCTTGGAGATTAGCTGGAAGGAGAGATGCACAACATCTCATTCGATGAGTCTCAACATAGAGTTGTACAATCTTGCAGAGTGTTGACTCCGGATGATCATACATCTCCTGCGTTGTTTGAGTAATGAGTGATCATGTCTAACATGCATAAACATCCAGCATCATTGGCCGATGCTACTAGAGCATATGTCGAAGCCACTAGCTCAAGTGGTCGCTTCCTGATAGCTGAGAACAAGTGAATGTTTATGGAGCTACAGACAGCCAAGCAAGGATGAGAATTGGTTATAGCATCCACCCAGGAAAAATTGAAGAAGGCAATATTGGATGAAGTATTGTCCCTTGACACAGTCATGTGGGCATTGTATTCCAATTTTGGTACCATGCATAAGGCAATTGTCCATCTCAACGGTTGGCAGCAGCGATGTGCTAGAAGAGTATGTGTCCTGTCAAACGCACATGTTGTTGTTGATTACATTCAAACATGGACGGTGAGATACAAGGGAGCCCCATTACACTTGCCCAAGATGATGAAGCCTGAGAGGTCAAGATGAAGGAATGCATCTGGAGTTAGATCCGGAACTATGAATCCCAATTGTTGGGACACTTACCCAGCCAAAGACAAAGGCATAGGTCTGACTAGAGCTTGACTCGTACTTTGACGATTTGATGTGCATATCCACAAACCCAGACTTAGTGATCAGTGCAAACACCATGCACAAGTATGTTGTTGGTCTGGCCACACTCAAGACAATGATACGCATGCTATTAGATGAGTTGGATAGAGGAGCTCGATCAATGTACCCAGATGTTATGGAGGCAAGAGTTTGTTTCCATAAAGATGTCACCTTAGAGTACACAGAGACCATCACAGACTACCGAGCTTGGCATCAGTTTGCTACTTTCAACCACCATGAAGATGTCAAAGAGCTGGTCTTCCAACAGTTGTCTGAGTCATAGTGATGTCTTGAATAGCTTGCTCAAGCCTATTTTTTCTCACATGGGTACATGTATAGATTGTATGTAATGTCTTGTCAAGTGTAAGTTCAAGGATTGATAGTTTGATGTAATAGTCATACATTAGATGAAGAGTCGTGAGGGTAGTTGAACTGTCACAAAGGGGAATGTCAAGGGCCACCCCAGCCTTTGTTATATATAGTCCCTCATAACTCATTGTAGAGGCTTTTGGTCAGCTAAGCTTCCAATAGGACTATCTTAGGGAGATATTGGACAGTACTATAATGAGCCTTCGCTTCTCCACTGTGCGGAGCTAGTATATCTCTTTGGAGGAGCAGGCGGCAGTGACTGTAATGTTTCATTATCAGAATTAGTGGTTGGACATGGATGTATTGTATGACTGGAACTTACACTTCTTAATATAATAGAGCCAACACGTTTCATGCATATGTCATATTGTATTTCAACTATCTTATTTACTCTAAATTATATATGTATCTATTTTCTTACACATGCATGTGTAGATATTTTCTATATATGTATGTACGAATTTTTCTTAAATGTGTTATTGGTTTAACCATAACTTTGGATTGCTAGCTTACTTGCCTTCCATGTTGTGATGCATCTTTTCTCGTGTTTTCCCTTCTTAATTGTGTGCTTTCATAGGTTTCCAAGGGGCGCACTCACCCCACCCTCCATGTGTTAGAACCACTCATGCACCTTCCTTGACTTACTGCATATGTCACACCCTTGCTACCAATAGGGACATCTTACTTTCCTCTGTTCAAAACCATGGTCAAGGCGATACTGTACGACCCACTTTTGGGACTCCTACACCAAAGAGTCTAAGGTATAATTGGGCCTTCTTACTGGGGAGATCCCCTAACATGTTAGCGGGTCCAACACCATCAATAGAAGGGTTGACTTGGTGCTTAGAGGAGGTCTTGATCTATTTTTTTGGGTCTTGGAAGTCTCATTTGAATTGATTCTATAAGAAGAGAATAAGTCATTTTTGGTTGTCCCCTTGGAGGGTTTTTACCCTAGTTTGGAGCCTATATTTTTGTCCATTGTCTTTATGGTTTATCCTCTTGATAATTGTTTGATGAAAATAATCTAACAAAGAATAATAAGAAGATAAAATAAGTTCACAAGCTTTTATCAAGGATAAGGAGAATTGTTTGATTAGTTTCCCTACTAGTATATTCTCCAACACACTAAATGTGCAATGTTAGGGTGATTATGATACCATTAAATACATTAGGATCCCTATTGTTGAAGCATATGTAATATTGGACATTTCAGATTTTGCTTCAATACTAGTGCGACATTGTTTACTTGTTAATTTAAGATGGCAATAAAGTGGTGTTACCTATAGGTTTTTCATCAACTATATTAATTTTTTCTAATACTTACCAAGGCATCTTTGTTGTAACAACCAAAGTTCGTTTCTTTTCTTGTCATATATAATTTTCATCCCAAAAATCTACCTTACTAGTCCTAAATTGTTTATTGAAAAGACATTTTTAATTATTCTTTTAACTCTTTAATCATCAATTATTGTTTCTCAACAATCAACATGTCATCAACATATTATAATAAGATAATGAAATTCCCATTTTTGCCTCTTTTAATGTATACACAATGACCTACTTTTAACATTTTAAAACCATGATCAAGCACAAATGGTAAATATATAAATGTCAAACATGATGGCAAAGATAATGCAATTACATTGTTATGTTCATTTCCTCAATCATGTGACCTTTTTGTAACCTCCATCAAGATAAGCACAACTATGACTCTTGATTTTGATATTTTTGATGGAGCTTTGTTGTCCAAACAGGTGAGAAGGAAATCAAGCATTGAAACCTCCACACTAGAAGCAATGGTGATTAGAGGTCACTCTAGATAGAAAGGAGATAAATCGATATGTACATATAGGTCAAAGTCAAAATCCAAGAAGAGTAAACTGATATGTTAGTTTTACAACAAATTAGGGAATCTCATGAAGGATTGTTGGAAGAGAGAGAAATCCAAGGAAGATTAAAAAAAGGAGGAAATTCTAGTTGACTCATTGAAGTGTTTTATATTTGTAATTTTCGTAAACAACATGAATACTGGCTATTAGGTTTTGGTGCTTCTGACCATATTTGTCCACATAAAAATTGGTTTTCAACATACAAAGTTGTTTATGGTGGAATTGTTCTTATGGGTAATAATATTTCTTGTAAGACTATTATGGTTGGGAAGTGTCAAAATCAAGATGTTTGATGGTATCATAAGAACATTAATAAGCACAAGGCATGTACTTGGATTAAATAAAAATATAATTTATTTAGGAGCTTTGGATTTTGGTGATAATAAGTGGAGAAGTCAATTTTGAGCACTAAAATTTTCCAAGGGAACTTTAGTGGTCACAAAGGCTACCAAGACAAGTAAACTTTACAAGCTAAAAGAAAGTATTTAGATCAATGAAACAATAGTGGCATCTAGGGAGGTCGTTCAATCCACTCATTTATGGCATCAATGTCTTGGTCCGTGGCTTAACACCCGATTGGTCCATGATCTCTATTTAAAGAGCATGGAGGGTCATTTGTAGGGTAACCGTTCATGAGAGAAGCTTATGTACATTTTCATTCCTTTATTAATAAATTACCTGAAGTGGTCGCGTTGGCTCAGGCCGTGGATTGTTTCCCTCTTTAAGGGTTTTAACCACGTTAACAATACTGGTGTATTGATCTGTGATCTATTTGTGAGTGGTGTCCTTTGGTGTTTTGTTTGAGGAACTTACCCTATAAATTCATACGTGGTATCAGAGCTATTTGAGGGCCGCATCTGTTGGTGATCCAAATCTGAAGCCGGTAGAACTGCATATGACTATCATTTCCTAGACCTACTATTACTGACTACTTTCGGGCTGAGAGGACTGCTCTATTGTGTTAGAAGCATCTATTCTAGTGAGGAACCCATTTCATTTGATGCGAAAAAGGTTTCTGGTAGCCCTAGCTACATCATTTTTAAGATCTGGAGGTATACAATGTTTATTTGCAGTTTTCAGTTATTTTCTCTCTGTTTATTTCCGTTTATTTATCTCTTTGTTTTTTTATTACCGATCTATACCTTTCATTTCTGCATATGCTCTTTGCCTCGTGACTCTGTGCGATTTGGACAAATAAGAAACAGAAAGGAAGGATTTTTCTCATGTGTATGCACTTTTCCTCTATGCCTTAGTGTGATCTTGGAAAATCAGAAACATTGAGGAAAATATTTAGTTTTCGACCAAAGGTAACTGCAAGCCGTAAGGTTTGTTTTTTATTGCATGTTCATGTTGGTTTTTGTGTTTTTTGTTTGTAGGTGAAAAAGAGCTTTCTCAAGTAAGCAAGCACCCCAAAGCTTCAGTGACTAAAAAAAAAAAAACCCTTCCTCTTTTCCAAAAATTACTAGCCTTTTAATCTAGCTCACTTGGTCCAAAGCTACTTTATGAGAATAGAGGTCTTGAGTTCAAGTCTTTCTTTTTGTTGAGCTAGTTAGATTAAGTTTGGAAAGGGGGCGGATATTTTTTTTAAATATAACATTATGATTCATTTCCGCACATTCCGCACTTCGTTGGCATCTTCAACAATTTTTCTTCAAAAAGCCATAACTTCTTCATCCGAAAGTCGTTTTCAAAGCCATTTTTTTTTAATCAGCCTAATTTTTCAAGCTCTTTCCATTGGAACACTTAGTTTCAACATCTGTAGCTTTAATTTTTGTTAAAATGGAAATTCCATGCCAAGTTATTCTTGACAACACCAACTACTTCCAATGGTGGTCCTACATTGTGGATTTACTTAGAAGTAAAGGCCTTTACAAAATAGCCTGAGGCCAAGAAACCAAACAGAAAGATGAAGATAAGGCAGCCAAATGGGAAAATAGGCAAGATCAATCACGTGGGTTGATAAGGATGTCTATTTCTCTAGACCTTAGATTGCATATCGCAAAGCTTGATACTCCTAATGAAGCAATGAAAATTATCACTAAAGTTTTTGGAATTAAAAATGAACTTATAACCCATCAACTCGAAAATGAGTTGCTTACATTTTACCCCAAAAATTTTTCTTGCATTGACGATATTTTGTCCAAGTTCAAGACCCTTAGACTTCTCTTAGAAGGCGTTAAGGCTAAGAAAGAAGATGGTAACCTTATCTATTCCATCCTTACTATGTTGGGACCAGCCTACTCTGTGTTTGTTTCCACCTTCCATTCTACAAGAGAAGCTTTCATTTCTCAAGGACAAGACTACAAGTCCACTTCCTTTAATGCCTTTTGTGATTCTTTACTAAGAGAATAAGAAGAACTCTTACATCTTGGTCTTCTTAATCTTGGAAACTCTTCTAAGAAAGCCTTAGCTGCCCAACAACAACCAAATTCAAAGAATCTTAAGAAGTCGTATCCTAAAAAGAATGGTCCTAAACCAAACAAGGGTCCTAAGCCATTTTAGTCTCAAAATGATAAGGCAAATAAAAACAAAGGGAAGAAGACTGATAGACATTGCCACTTTTGTAATCAAGATGACCACTTAGAATTCAAATGCTTTAAGAAGATGGAAGCCTTGGAAGCAGCAATGAATAAGCATAACATACATTTGGAGGACTCAACAACTTCAACTTCATCTTCAGGAATAGCACTTTCTGCATGTGGTTGTCAAGCATCTCGGTCTAGATATGCACTAAACGTATCTTCTTCTTCTCATTCTCATGAGTGGCTCATTGATTCTAGAGCTTCTTATCACATGGCCAAAAACAAAGCCATGTTTTCTTATTTAAATTATTGTAACACCAAAAATATATATGTTGGTGATGATAGATCTCTTAGTGTTGTAGGGACTGGAACTGTTCATATAGACAATGGTCA
>APFE031328593.1:6270-123815 GCA_000404065.3 Pinus taeda | reverse complement strand
TCCACAACAAAATGGTGTAGCTGAAAGGAAGAATCGCACCTTAAAGGAAATGGCTAATTGTATGCTTCAATCTAAAGGACTTAGTCTTAATTATTGGGCAGAAGCAATTAACTATGAAAATTACATAATAAATAAAACTCCTACTAAGGTTTAAAAAATATCACTCCAGAAGAAGCATGGAGCTCAATTAAACCAGATGTAAATCACTTTCGTGTTTTTGGAAGTGAAGCATGGGCCCATATTCCAGATGAGAAACATAAAGCTTTAGAACCTAAGAGTGAAAAATGTATTTTTGTTGGATATTTTGAAGGTGTCAAAGGGTACAAACTTATTTCACTTAAGTTCAAAAATTTTATCATTAGAAGAGATGTAAAGTTTGTTGAAAATATATCGGCCCACAAGCCTAGTTCGGTGGATGTGCCACCTCTCTCTATCCCTTCTACTTCTGAAAATATTTCTTATTTAGATGATGACAGCGAAGATGAAAATCCTCCTCCACCTTCTTAGGATCCTCCTTCAGCTCCTCAGCTTCCAAAATGGGTCCATGCTACTCGAGATGCAGCAGGTGCTCTTGCCGGTGATCCTACAGATCAGTGACGTACATGTTCTCAGTTCGATAGGGCCTCTTCTTTACTAGCTCAAGCTTCAGCTAATTATGATTCTAAAACCTTTGCAGAAGCTTTAGGCCATCCAGATTGGGACGTAGCTATGAATGAAGAATATCATTCATTATTGGCAAATGATACATGGGATCTTGTTTCCCTTCCAAAGGGATGAAAACTTGTTAGATGCAAATGGGTTTACAGAACCAAGTATGGACCAGATGGAAAAGTTAGTAAACATAAAGCTCATCTTGTTGTTAAGAGTTTTTCACAAGTTGAAGGAATTGACTATACTGAAACCTTCTCCCCTATTGCCAAAATGAACTCTATCCACCTTTTTCTTTCCCTTGCTACCTCTTTCAAATGGGAAGTCCATCAGATGGATGTTAAATCTGCCTTCTTGCATGGGGACTTGCATGAAGAAATCTATATGGAACTGCACATGCACTTCATCAACTCATTCATGACCATGTTCTTGAAGTACAATATTGTTCAACAGATGATCAAGTTGTAGACATCTTTACAAAGGCTCTCATAGAGGCGAAGTTTACTAAACTTCAATTTATGGTTGGAGTTCAAGAAGTTTTCACTAAGGAGGGATAGGCTCTAATGCCTCCTTCCTTCTCTTATTGTGTAATCTTTGTACATCCTTCAATCCTATCCCAAGTTGTTCTTAAGGGGGTATGTTAGGATATTCCGACACATAGGAAATAGTTAAGTATAACTTGGTCTAGTGTAGAGTTAGGTAAAGTTTGTTTCTTTACTATGTACTTTTGTAACTTACAATCTGATGGTCACGATATGTAATGATCCTATGATTCATTCTCTCCTTGGTATTATCGACACTTGATTCGTGGCTTAACACCGAATTAGTCCACGATCTCTATTTAAAGAGCATGGAGGGTCATTTGTAGGGCAACTGTTCATGAGAGAAGCTTATGTAAATTTTCATTCCTTTATTAATAAATTGCTTGAAGTGGTCGCATTGGCTCAGGCCATGGACTATTTCCCTCTTTGAGGGTTTTAACCACGTCAACAATATTGGTGTATTGATTTGTGATCTATTTGTGAGCGGTGTCCTTTGGTGTTCTATCTGAGGAACTTACCCTGTAAATTCCTACATTAAATGAATTCTTTATTATATTCATTATGATGATTAGGGGCCATCCCCTATACTTTTTCTAGTAGGATCATCATATTTTGTAACATTTATAGACGATTTATCTAGAAAATTATGGGTTTATGTTTTGAAAAAAAAACTAATGTGTTTGACACATTTAAATAATTTAGAGAAATGATAGAAAAGAAAACCCAGAAAATAATCATTTTTTTAAGAATGGATAATGAAAGTGAGTTCACTTCTTTATTATTTGAAAAATGTTGCAAAGAAGTTGGAATCATAAGACACAATACCACTATATATACTCCCCAACAAAATGATCTAGCAGAGCACATGAACATGTATCTTTTAGAAAGAGAAAGGAGCATATTTACCGATGCTACTTTTCAACAAGAGTTGTGGGAAGAAGAAATCAGTACTTATTTTTATCTAGTAAATCAACACCATTAGTTGCAATAGACTGTAAAATCCATGAAGAGGTATGGATAAGTCAACCCTACAATTATTCAAAAAAAAAAAAATTGTTTATGAAGCATCTCTCTTTCTAAATTATACTATATATCAAAGAAATATATATATGTTGGTTATGATGACATTCCTAACGAATATAGATTGTGGGATCCTACTGCCTACAAAGTCATCATCAACAAATATGTGATATTGATGAAGGCTATCTTATTAAAACATATCATGTAGAAGACATTTTGAAACAGGAATAAGAACATGCAACAAATCAAAAAATTTAGTTTGAGGTTGAACAGTCTATAGAAACATGGAAGAAATACGAAGCTTCTAATGATAAATAATTCATATATGCTTAATACATTCAAGAAAATGTTGAAATTCCAAAAACAACATTGAGAATACCTACTTGAGAGAGAAAACCTCCTAAAAGGTATACTGAATTTGTTTTATCTAATTCTTTAGTTATTCACAATGGATAACCTGCTTGTTATCGGGAAGTGGTAAACAAAATCAATAATTCCAAATAGAAAGCAATGATGAAAGTAGAAATGGATGCCTTGAAGAAAAAAAACATGAGATCTGATAGAAATTTCGAAAGATAAAAATGTAGTTGGATATAAATGGGTGTAAAAATTGAAGAGAGGTGTTGATGGTAATATTGAAAGGCATAAATCCAAATTGGTTGCAAAATATTACTCCCAAATGGAAGGTATATATTTCCATGAACTAATTTCTCCAGTTGTTGAATGTGTTTATCTCTATGTTGTGTTGGAACTAGTTGCTTTTCTTGATTTGGAGTTAGAGAAATTAGATGTTAAAACAATGTTCATGCATGTAGATTTGCATGAGTAGATTTATATGGAATAGCCAAAATGTCAAGCTCAAGAAATCATTATATGGCTTGAGGAAATCACCCAAGAAATAGTACAAGAAGTTTGATTCCTTCATGATAAGCATAATTATACTAGAAGTGACTACGACCATTGTGTGTACATCAAAAGTTTAAATGGCATATTCATTATCTTAGTTCTATATGTTGATGATATGCTTATTGCAAGAGAAATAATAGAAGTGATAAACATTTTCAAGGCTCAGATGGCTAGCCCTGATATCAAGGATCCAAGAAACATTATAATATCATATTATGGATGTTTTATAATGATTTTGATTAAAACTAAATAACCAAAAATGTATTATTATATTTTTTTTGTTATACCTAACATTTGTTTTGTTTAGTGAATATTCTATTTTCATTTTAAAAGGGACATGTTTCAAATCCAGGTTGAGCATGGAATGAATTACACACCTCCCTCATACTATGTTGTAAAATGTGCCTCTCATTGCAACAAGAAATGATGAACGAAGCATTACATATATATTTGATTCAACCACATCAAGGATTATCATTCCTATGAAATCCTCTATAATATGTACCAAATTGTGTAAAATCCATATTCAACCTTGAACATGTTCATTATGTATTAAATTGTGTAAGCACCATATTCAATCTTGAATATCTCTATTATTCACTATTTTAGTTATTAGCTAATGGAGCTAAAAGCACATATATTATGTAATTCTAAAATGAGATTTGATTTTTTTGAATATGATGTTAGAAAATAAGTAACAACTAATAATAAATTGAAATAAATCATAATGATAAAATACCAAATAAAAGTGGGGTAAATAAACAAGAACAAAACATCATAACTTTTTACATGTAAAACCAACAATGTACTGAAAAAAACTACAAAGAAAGGATCAATATCTTTTATTTATTAGAAAAAATACATATATCAAGATTCAAATCAACTTAGTATTATTAATCATGCATGTGAGAAAGATCAATATATATCTTTTCATAGAAGATTATAGACAAACACCATGGGACCAAAACCACCATTGTAGAGTAAACTCATTTGATTCATTCCTTAGTCAAGGTTACATCAACCTTGACAAGGGAATGAATCAAATCAGTTTAGTCTACAATGGTGGTCTTGGTCCCATGGTATTGTGCCCATGGTGTTTGTCTATCTTCTTCTAGGAGAGCCTATAATATGTGACCACATATACAACATTATCCTACTTGAAACCAAATAGAAGTCTGGGTGAATATTGTTGCTATTGTTTCTATCTCATTAATATTGAACCAATCCCAAAAGAACATTTTATCATTTTTTCACTAGGAAAGGATCTACAAAGGTCATACTTATCCCTTACTAAAATCATTGGATTTTCTTCATGTGCTTTTCTCCAATTGTAGCAACTCATCATCTAACACTTAGTGAATCCAATGATATCTGACATCAATGTGTTTTATCTTAGAAAATACAATGATACCTTAAATCAATGTGTTTTGTCTTAGTGAATCCAATGATATATGACATTTATGTGTTTTTTTATTAGAATGAAAGGTAGGATACTTTTCAAGATGGATTTCACTTTGGCTATCAAAATTTAGTATGGTATTTTGTTGTTTCAAACCTAGTGATTATCCCTTATAAATGATCCCATTTATATCTACCCATAATACAATGTTCTCAAAGTTTAAATTATGTATCATTTATCTTAGGAATTTTTTTCTCAGTAAGGATTTCCAGGCCTCTTTTGGTCATTTCCCCAAGTCTTTTATGCCGCAAATATATTATAGGCTCCTCCTTTGCAACAACAAGAATATCTAATTTCTATGGGTTTGATTTGAATATGTAGAGAATGAGTATTTTCTACCCTTTTACAACAACCAGTGAACCTTCTAAAATTTTCCATCCTCCCTTTCCAAGCATAGTACAAAATCCTTCATCATCCAACTTCCTAGCTAAAACCAAAAAATTCCAAGCTCTAGTACATGAATGAGTTATTTAAGCAATAAAATACAACCATATTCTATATTTATTAGAACAAATCCTACTTAATCTTATAGATACTTTTACTACCCATGTGAACCTTACCCACATTATTTTATTTATAAGAAAAAGTATTCTCTACTTGGGGTAGCATGGTAGGAGGCTTCATAATCTAAAATTCAACCACTATTGTGACTAGAAGTTTAAAGGTGTGCATCCTCACAAGAAAAAATGATTAACACCTCACCATTTTATGTGACAATAATCACTTTCTTCATTTTCTCCTTTTTAATATCTTTCAATCTTTTATGACATGGCCAAGTTTTCTACAATTATAGCTCAAGTTATTATGCCATGCCTAGACTTTGTCCTACCTATAGAGATGGATTGTATTGATTTATTTCTATTTGGTTGTCTTCTATAGTCATCAAGGATTAATGCCTCCATATTTTATGTTTCCTCTCCCATATATTTCTTTCACATATATTCTTTTAATAAAATATTAAAACGTATTCAAAACACAATTTATCTTTTGGTGTTACATTACTTATGGTGATGATAAATTTCTACTAGCTATCAAGCCTTGAGATTAGGAGTAGGAGGGCTTGGAACTCATCATCAAATACAATATTGAACAAAGAGGGATGGTTCAACACCTTGTGAAACTCATTTAAATGTTCAACTACCAGGTTGTGTTCCTTCATTTTGAGGTTAAACAACCTCTTCATAAAAAAATTGATGTGTTTATTGATGTGTCTCATTCATATAAATCATGAAGATTTTCCCATAATGACTTTATTGTCCTTTCTTTCAAAACATGAAAGTAAAATGTGTCTACCGAACACTTTTGTGGTGATTTTTTTTATCTAACTTCTCCCAATATTCATTAGCCATTGATGAGGGTTCTTTGATTTCCCCTTAATAAAAAATTGCATCTCTTTCAAGTTTAATATATCTTCAATTTTTTACCTCCATATGGTGAAGTGTACCTCGATAATATTTTCAATGTTTATCATTGACTCCATCACAACCACCCATAAATGAACCCCACACACACCTAATGTCTTAAAAACTTTTCTCTCATACTAATTGCCAACTAACAATAAATGTAAACATATATCATGCTAAATAAATCTCGAGATAAAAATGGTAGAAGTAAACAACAAAATAGCATAGATTTATGTGGAAAATGATGTAGCAAGAATAACCACAAAAACCTATAGGGAAACGATCAATATATTTTATTTATTAGCAAAAATGTATACATATAGATTCAACTCAACTCAAACTTGTTCATTTTGTGCATGATAAAAAGTACATATATATAGGCTCTCATATAAGAAGGTAGACAAATACCATGGCATAATACTGTAAACTACCAAAAACTATGGGCCCAAAACCACTATTATAAAATAAACTCATTTGAATCATTCCCTCAATCAAGATTACAATGGAGGAAGAGGGAGAGAGATTGGGTAGGCACCACCAATGAATTTAGCATTTGATGATCTAATTGAATTGAATAGTTCAATGAGTCCTATGAGTCTCATTGATGATATAATTAGCAAGTGATTTCTTGTTGATTTAGCTATTGGTATGAACAAGGAAGAAGTAAGGGTGCTTCTTTTGCCTATAACTAACTATGTCTATAAACACAAGATTCCCTCAAGTTCGTCTAAATGGAGTTTTCATTAAATGGGGAAGCATTGAATGGATACAAAAAATATTTCCTCAAGGTTGGTCATGTTCAAGCCTTTTAAGAAAGAAGAACCCATACATATCAACCTTCTCCCTCCTTCTATTGCAATAGTAACATCTTCAATATTGATTCATAAGACCCTCTTAACAACTCCAACTTTCCAAATATCTAGAGTAGGCAACACCTTGGAACTCATCTTGCAGGAGGATTTAGAGTACCTAGTATTGAGCACATTAGTCTCTCGAGAAGGGCTAAGGGACCAACAATGTTTCATAGATTCCTAGGGGAAGGATCCTTATAAATTACGACATCATTATCGATATGATAAAAGCACTCTCTTCACAATACATGTCATTCTTTATTTTCATATATATTTCTTAGTTCAAATAGATCTAAAAGAAAAGCAACCGTATTATGTAATTTTAATGATAGGATTTCTTCTTTTGAATATGGATTTGTGTCAAGGACTTTTGGGAAATTCTTTTATGGACTCAACGCCTATTTACACATTCAAAAACAACAAGAACATGGGGTGAGGTGTCTATTCAACCAATAGATGAAGGACTATTTGAGCCTATGGAGTTAATATGATCAAGCACCTAGGGCTACGGAAAACTTATTGGAACAAGGCACCCTTAATCACCTCTAACAAGGAATTCCATGTTGATTACTATGGGGCCTCCACTCCACATTCAATATGTGTTACATAAGGGCTATGTTGGTGGAGTGTTGTCATTGGTACAACAACTACCCATTTTGTATATTGGGTAAAAGTAGTGAGGACCATATTAGTTTTGTATTATTTTGTAAATTAATTGTGCAAAAGAAGAAAAGAAAAAAAAGTGTTTAAAGGTTCTAAAACCATTTTTTTTCTTCATATACATATTGTTCTATTTTATTTGATTTTATCGTTTATCGAATATGTTTTTCCCAAATTTTGATCTCATATTTTTATAAGTATGGGAGGATCACTCTTCTTTTTTCCAAACATGGATAGATTTTAACTCTAACAAATTGATGTTTTATAACTTTTTGAGGTTATGTCAATTGTCAGGAACTTTTCCCATACTTAATATATTTTCAGATCCATTAGCACTAGGTTTATTCTTGCTTGAACAACAATCTTTTTTCACCCAATACCTTACTATCCCAAAACTCCATCAATTTTCATGATAATTCACATTTTCGACAATTGAGGATATTTTGGGATTCATTAGTATCACGTTGATTATGCTTGTACCCTATTCTTTCACCTGATATACATTTTTCTTGATATAGCTACTAAATGATACATCATACAATGTTACCATTTTTAAACAGTATTTAGAATTAGTTAACACTGAGTGAAAAATATAACAACTCATTTCTACACTGAATATTGTTGAAACTTGACATGTCAAATGATGTCTATGTTAAATGATGAATTTGAGAGTTTTTCAGCATCGGGTGGAAAAGTTGTATACCTTTCTTAGTTTGCAAACACTTGATAGTTGATTCATTACTTAATGTTTCCATCTATAAATGATTTTTTGAATCTATTAGTATGCCTCAATAACCCAAACAGTTGATAAAATGTTACATGATAGACAAAGATTTTAACAACAATTGTTATTATTTTAGTTCGAAAACTCATTATAATCCCAATATTCCATATGTATTTTCCTAATAGTGAATGTTTGATATCAACACTAAATGACGTTTATGTTAAATGATTATACTAGTCTATGTTTCTTTCAAGAAACAAAAATAAATTCTATGGCTATACTCGTCATATATGAGACCCAATATTGTAAAGAAGCACCATATCATATTTCATAATCTTCATTTTAAATGCATAGACTAATTTCCACATCTGTAATAACTTCAAAGCAATTTTGAATTGAAATGGAAAATTTGAATTAGAGTACAATTGAAAATTTAATGATTCTTATTTAACTCACTATGCCTTTTAGAATATCATTTTTAATGTATTCATCATATATTCTATTGACCTTTATATACCTTTTTTTTTACTCTTGCACTACAAGTATTTCAAATTGATAACCGCCCCCAGTGCATTTTACTATCTCCTACAAGTTTTCCTGGTAAGTATATATTTTAAATAACAAATTGATGTTTAATTTTATGTTAATTCTTGTGTCACGTTAATTATTTAACAAAAAAAATATGATGTATAGGGTATGAGGAAAATATTCCAAGCAAGGAAAAGGAAAACAAATATAGCCTCTTCTTCCTCCATGAGAAGAGAAATTAATTATCTAACAAACAAAAATATGATGTATAGGGTATGAGGAAGACAAGATTCCAAACAAGGAAAAGGAAAACAAATATAGCCTCTTCTTCCTCCATGAGAAGAGAAAACCCAAATTCTTATTTTTTATCAAACACCTCACATTTCACAAGAGTATAATTCTATTGGGATTGGGAACATATTCAAAGTTATTTTGAGCAAGGGAACTTCAATACCAAAGATGGAAATGAAGTAGGTGATTTCATTGATATCAAAATATCTGCACTATACAAATTTGCAATCCATCTAGTTATCTTCCACACTACAATCTGGTATGTTGGATAATCGCCCATCAGATTTGTATAATTATACAATCGTTAATTCTTGTACAGATTTATACAATTGTTAAATCTTCCAATCAAATCATGGGATATTTTTTTCCATAAAATATTGATCATATGTATAAATTATTCTCACTGGAGAAGAACTTAAATGAATAATTTTTACATGAATTTGAATAAGAAGAAGTAATTGGTGCACAAACCACTATGCCATTAATATTAAAACATTAGAGACATAACCCCAATGCTTTTAAGGTCATTCAGGAAAAATATATATATTATCAATCAATTCCATATGCCTTAGTATGTTTTAGCTTCTATTTTATGTTGTATTTATGGAGACCCTAATGCAACTAAGTTTAAGCTTAAATGGAATCCCATAAAGCGCTAGGTGAGTAAAGGGTTTAGATTCAATTGGGAACTTATTTTGACTCTAAACATACAAAGAGAAATAGGAGAGTCAGAAGTAGTCCCACCTAGACATTGCGCAGGTTTCTTTATGTCTTCCTTTCTTGTTGATGCAGTTTGTGCAATTACTCCTTTCCTTGTCATGAAGTGGAATTGGTTTTTTTCCGAAGTGCCTATTCATGTTTATTGCTCTAAACTCTTGGAATCCAAATGCAAATATCATTTCTATGATATTTGTGATAATTTCATGTGTCCTTCATATTATTTACTTTATCATCAATTTCCTCCCAAAACCACCTAGGATGTTATGCATTCACTCAAAAATATTAATTATTCATATATATATGAGGAGTTTTCTTATATGCATGTATACAGGTGTGAATATTCTCCCTATCTACTCCCTAAATACATACTAGAAAGTTTGATTCAAAAATATTAATTATTCATATATATATGAGGAGTTTTCTTATATGCATGTATACAGGTGTGAATATTCTCCCTATCTACTCCCTAAATACATACTAGAAAGTTTGATTGTGAGGTAGCATACCATATTGTTATTACTAGTATTGCTTCATCACTAGAGAACAACTAGAAAAGGATTTGGCCTTATTTTCCAATTCCAATTGGAATTTATACTTTATCCAATGTTGAACTGGTTTTTTTAGAACCTAAACATCTAGAAGACATTTACTTGGTTCGTGGAACCATGAGAAAAAATTGTCCTAAAAAAATTGTTAAAAAACATTGTGTTGTTGTTAAGGCACTTTGTATATTCATGACAAATCTCCCTTTGACATGATTTTTCAAGGGCCCAAAAGTTTTTAGGAAGTCTTGCAAATATTTTTGGATATTCTGATCCTCAAAAAGTAGTCAAATTTAATGGTTTTATTTTAAGCAGAAGGGATGCATTCTTAAGGGTAAGAACAAAACTTTTGAAGATGGATCCTACTTTCACTACTAATCAAGAATAATCAACACCAACCAAGGACATTGCTTCTACTAGTAAAAAAGATACAATTATTGATGTTGAGGATTTAGATGAAGAACAAAACAAAGAAAAGGGAACAGATTAACAAATGTAGAAAGAAATAGAGCTAAATAAGGAAGCAAAGGAAAGAAAATATGAAGAGATTAAAAAACAACAAGAGTTAGCCAAAAGAGAACAATGTAGAAGGAAGAGCGGATGATAAAAGAAGAAGCAAAGAAACATAGAGAGAAACAAAAAAGGCATAAGAGAAAACAATAAGCATAATTATAGAGATAGAAAAAAGAAGAAGAAAAAAGAAAAAAAGAAACAAATTAAAAATATAGTAGGAGATAGAGAAACAAAGGCAGAGTTCATACCCAGAGCGATAATTTGAAGATGCAGCTAAAATTCAAGTGAGTACAATTATAGTTGAGAAGTGTACTCCTTTTAAAAAAACCTTCATTCCATATGTTGTTATTCACACCAAACCAATTAGTTCAATTTTGGGCATAGCTTTTCCAACAACTATAGATTTATACTTACTACCCCATATAGAAGAAAGATTCATTCCTTTGAGTACTCATGTCTTCTAAAAGAAAAATAAAAGTAAAGGGGAAGAAAATAAAATCAAAGTAATATAAAAGCTTGCTACCATAACCAAATTTTACATCGAATGCATCTCATTTGAATGACAATGTGTTTGCAAAATAAATTGCAAATGTTTTGGGAGCATTTTGTAGGTTTTAACCCTGCACATAAATTACCTGCAAATGAATTCTTAAAAACAGGAAAATATACAATGGCGAGAGCATAAAAAATATACACAGATGTTTTCTCCTAGAACCCAAAACTAGGAAAACTAGATTGGTTTTTAATTATATTCCTTTCAATGTTATAATACATTATATACATATCTAAGAATTCATAAATCCCAGTCTATCAACCCTAGATTAGAACGTAATCGTAGTTCCCTTGACCGGATCTAAAAAATACCATGGGAAAACCATCATGCCCAAAACCATGCACAAAACCATGGGTGGGTCCGCCCACCATCCTTGGGTCCACCAAAAAAAATATGGGGCACTGCCCTGAACCCCCCTACCCCCCCACTGCACCTAGCGCAACGTGAAAACACCTACACCTACTCATGGAAATAATATAACACATACCCTACATTCTCCCACTTGTTGTTTTCTTCCCATATAGAGGGTCACAAAAGTGCATAATCATTAGTCCAGGGATGGGATTCCCATTGCATCCCTAGACCAAGAAAAATTCGCAGTGCTCACAAACTCTGTCAATGCATTTGTAACATTCTTCAAGTGTCCACCTTTACCAGCAACACCTTTTTGTCTTCAACCATATACCTCACAAAATGATATTGAAAATCAATATGCTTTGGCTTCGAATGATAAGAAAGGTTCTTTTCCAAGAAAATTTCACTTTGGTTGTCACAATCTATCCTTATATCTCATTGTACTAACCCCATACTTTAACACAATCTCTATTACCAAGCCACTTCCTTTCTTGCATGAGAGGATACGATGTATTCATTCTCTATAGTTGAAAGTGCCACTATATATTGTCTCTCTCAACCAATTGACTGCTCCTCCAAATAGGTTAAACATATACCCACTTCTAGATCTTCTTTGGTCCAGATCTCCAACATAATCTACATAAACAAAGCCATGTCTACCCAACACTCTATCAAATCTTGGTCTTCCTTGGTAGAAAAATCACTAGCGCCACACAGATACCTAAAAACCTGCTTCATTGTTGTCTAATGCTCCTTCTCTAGTTTTGAGATAAACCTACTCAATACTCCCACTACATGTGCAATGTATAATTTGGTACAGACCATTGCATAAATCAAGATACCAATTGCACTCACGTATGTAACACATGACATGTACTTTTCCTCTTCAAGTTACTTGGGACACTATTCAACAAATAACATTGTACCTACAAGAATAAGAACCTTCACTGGTTTACTATCGTGTACATTAAACCTCTGCAATATTGTCTCAACATACTTCCTTTGGTTTAGCTAGAGCTTCCACTTTTCCCGAACTCATTTAATTTCCATGCCCAAAATATAGTTTGTGGCACTAAGATACTTCATGTTGAATTTAGAGGACAATTGGGTCTTCACATCATGGATAAGTTCTCTATCATTTCCAATCAACAACATATCATCCATATACAAGACCAAATAAATAATATGATCACAAATTAATTTAAAATACACACAGTGATCCACTTTTCTCCTTGTGAAGCCAAGTCCCTTCATATATGTATCAAATTTTTGATACCACATCCTTGGTGACTGCTTTAATGCATGCAAGTACTTTTTTAACATGCATACCAATTATTTCTTACCTTCACATCAAATCTTTCTCGTTTCTTCATGTAGATCTCTTTTTCCAGAACCTCGTGAAGAAATGGTATCTTCACACCCATCTTTTCTACCTCAAAATCAAAAGCAATAAAAATAGATAAAAGTAATCTAATAGAAGCTAACTTGGCAATATGATAACAAATATCACCAAAATAAATTCCTGACACCTGGGAATAACCTTTTTCTACCATCTAAGCTTTATATTTCTCTAACTTTCCTTTTGCATTCATATTCTTCTTAAACGCCCATTTTTTCCAATGGGTTTCCTTCCAACCAACAACTCCACCATATCCCAAGCCTCATTTTTGTCAAAGGATGCCATTTCTTCAATCATGGCCATTTTCTAGAGTTTTCCATCCTCTAAATTCAATGCCTCCCTGACAGCTCTGGGATCATCATCAGTAATAGATAAAGAAAAATTTGGACGAAAATTAGATGGACTATACCTCTTTGGCTACCTTCTTTCCCTGAACCGATCTCCTCAAAACCAGAGTGTGTGGTTCTTCTTTTGGTTCTTGTTCTTCTATGGAGTCTGATTCTTCCTCCTTGAATTCAAACTCTATCTTCTCTGATTCCTTTTCATTTGGTAGTACTTCCTTTTTCACAACATATTTCACTTCTCTAAATACCACATATCTACTATACACAACCTTATTTATTTCTAGGTTCCAAAGCTTGTAACCTTTTAAACCATCTTTATACCCAATAAAGCTGCACCTTTCAAATTTAATATCCAACTTATTTCTTTTCTCCCTTGGAACATATACATGTTAATCACAACCAAATACCCTAAGATGTGAGAGAGAGGGTTTCTTATGAATCCATACCTCATGTGAAGCCATGTCCTCCAACGTTGATGAAGGTGATGTATTAAACATGTAACATGTAGTGTCCACTACCTCATCCCATAATCCCTATCATAACCTAACACCACTAAGCATTCACCTTTCCTTTTCCATCAACATCCCATTTATTCATTCTGAAACTCCATTTTGTTGAGGTCTATATGGAGTAATCTTATATTGTGCTATACCACACTTCTTATAGAACCCTTCAAATTCCTTCTTGCGGAACTCTACACCATTATCCATCCTCAAAACCTTGATCTTCTTATTTGTCTAATTTTCCACCATAGCCTTAAATTATTTAAATGTATCAATGACTTAAAATTTCTTCCTAAGGAAATATTCCCATGTATTCCTCGAGAAATCATCTATAAACAAGACATATCACACATATTTACCCAATTATGGAACTGACACAGGTCCAAACAGATCACTTTGCATAAGATCTAATATCATTTCTACACTTTTAGCACGAGAGGATAAACACAATCGATTCTTCTTCCAATATACACAATGTTCATAGAAACCGAAATCTAAAGAGAAATTAGACACACCTTCTACCATACCATTACCTTGTAGTGTTTGAAGGACCTTCTCTTCAATGTTTCCCAGTCTTTGATGCCACAACATAGCTTTTTCACCAGAGACTACAAGGTTTATGATCCACTTTCAAGAACCATAGAAATGTTACATTCATCAATAATATTATTTCCTTGCAACTTGTATAGATTTATGATCCAAACTCCCCTCATCAATACTAGTGCTCCTCAAGCCATCTTGCAGGTATCTTTCTCGAACATTTTTTTTACACACGCATCATCCATCTTGCTTATAGAAATTATATTTTTGGAAAATATAGGAATGTGTAGAACACCATGAAGTGTTATAATCCTTCCACCTTGCGGCTACAACCACCCTCCAAAATGTTTCCTTAGCCTGTTTTGGAGCCTCCCTACCAGCCTTCACAACAGCTTGCCTTGCTTTGTCAAGTCCTCAAGCTTCAGTGTCTTTCTTTCTCAAAGGCAGCTTGTCGATCATAGTTTGATCTTTTCTCTTCATAGGTTGCTCACTCAAACTTGGTCCAACTGTAGTCTAAGCAGCTTCCCCTTGAAAATTGTGCATTTCTGGAGGGCAACCAGCCTTCCCTCCAGAAATTGCGCAATCCTCTCTGACAGCCTGATGGGCTCTAGGATTGCGAATCTTGCCAGCCAACCCTCCCAGCAGGATTTGTACAAATTTTCCCAGCATCAGCCTGTTCAACCTAGGATTTAGGAAAATTTGGGTAGCAGTCAGCTGCTCAACCCAGAAATTACGCAAATCTCCTTAGTAGCCATCCCATCTCCTAGCCAAAAATGTGCATTTTTCTCCAGTAGTCGAGCAGTCTTTTGCATGTGCAGCTGAGTTGACCGGTTCCCTCCGGGACCAAGAAAAACTGACTTGCATGCATGGACTACTTCTCTCAAGGTAGCATGCAAAGGCATCCCTTGTTTTAGGGATCTATGTTTAGCATTTGGAGGTTACATGCAAGGATCATTTCAGGCACCTCCCACCAAGTGTCTCCTCCCCTAGATGTGTGGCATGCGTGTCCAAATTGTGCAATGTAGCCTTGGTGAAGGTAGAGATCGGGCCAAGGTTGGCCCGACTCACCGATGGTCAACTAAAAGCAAGTAAGTTGATGAAATGCATGGTGACACTAAGTGATAGTAGAAGTGATAAACAGTGCATGCAAAACATGAATGGAAGATTGAGCAAGCAGATGAACATGCATGTGGGTGAGGTCGTTTGTTGTTTGGGAAAACGTCCATGCAAAATAGTTTCATGCATGCGACAGGAGGTGTTCAAACAAAGGCTTCTTGCACAGGGAGGTGATGCAGGTAACTCCGCTGAGGTACTAACTAGGCTCGCTGGCAGCAGAGCCATGCTTATGTTCCTATGTGATTCTACTAGGGTATTGTCTAGGCCTATTGGTAGTGGAGCAACACCAAAGATGAAACTTAGACTTTGACGACTATACTGCTTATGCACTTATATACCCCTCAACCCCAATTGAAACAAATATGTTGCCTTGGCTTGGAATGTGTGTCAATCAACCAAGAGTGTGGAAGATGCTACATCTTACAATCAAGCTAGTGTGAAGCCAAGATGATCTGAGAGCTGAATAATACTTATGGAGGTCTTAAACTTGCTTTTCATGAACAAGGTCCATTCAGAGAGTTGGAGTTCTACCAGTGTGTCACCAAGTGTTGTAGTGGCTACAACCACCATCCAAAATTTTTCCTTAGCCTTAGATTATTGACTGTTGAGTTTTAATAACATCAAGGTTGGGACATGCATGCCACAAATATAGGGGAAGTGACACTTGGTGGGAGTTTTCTGAAATTTTCCCTGCATGTAACCTCCAACTACAAAACATAGATCCCTGAAACAAGGGATGCCTTTACATCTTGTCTTGGGAGAATCAGCCCATGCATGCAAGTCAGTTTTGCTCAATCCCAGAGGGAACCAGTCAACTTATCTGCACATGCAAGAGACTGCTCGATGGATGGAGAAAAATGCACATTTCTAGCTAGGAGCTGAGCTGGCTGCCCAAGGGATTTGCATAATTTCTGGGCAGAGCAGCTGACTGCTGCCCAGATTTTCACAAATCTTGGGATGAAGAGCCTTCTACTAGGAAAATCTCTACAAATCCTAGAGCCCAGTAGGTTTTTAGAGAGGATTGCATAATTTTTGGAGGGAAGGTTGGTTTCCCTCCAGAAATGCACAATTTTCAAGGGGAAGTTGCTCAGCCTACAAATGGACCAAGTCCAGGTGAGCAGCTTGTGAAGGAAAGAGATCAAACTGTGATCAACGGGCTACCTTTGAGCAAGAAAGACACTAAAGCTTAAGGACTTGACGAATCAAGGCAATATACTATGAAGGTCGGTAGGGAGGCTCCAAAATAGGCTAAGGAAAAAATTTTGAGGGTGGTTGTAGCTGCTACAACACTTCTATGGTAACAACACTCATGCGCCAGAAATGTTGATGGTGTTGGACCCGCCAACATGTCAAGGGGATCTCCCTAGTAAGAAGCCCCAATTATACCTCATACCATTTAGTGTAGGAGTCCAGAAGTGGGTCATAAGGTAATTCCTTAACCGCAATGTCACACAGAGGCAAGTAAGATAACTCTGTTAGTAGCAAGGGTGTGACTGATGCAGAGAGTCAAGGAATGTGTATGATAGGTTCCAACACTTCGAAGGGAGAGGAAGGTGAAGGTGAGTTCTAGGTTGAAAGGGATCAATACCAACCCAACTAAGAACACACCACAAAAGGGACATGCACAGCTTCTAGTGGAGCATTCCACACAAATGCAACAATCACAACATGCAAGGTAAGATAACACGAACAACACTCACAGATCAATCCGAGATGAGTGTGATAGTTCATATAACAAGGTTCATGAGAAAGGTCTATTTGGTGTCCGGTAGAGCAGTCGACATGGATGGTGACAACATTAACAACATATGCAACACATTAACAACAAGATTCATATAATTTCATACAAATCAGTTCATATACAAGTACGTAAGTTAAACAACATATATCATAAAGCAACTGGAACAGTATAACTACAATAACAACATATGCATGAAAATGTGTTGGCTCTTATTGTTAAAGAAGTGTAAGTCACAATCATACAATACACCATGTAAACCTACTAGCTCCATCAGTGGAACATTACAACCACATCTGCCTGCTCCTCCAAAGAGATGTACTAGCTCCGTGCAGTGGAGAAGCCAAGGCGCATTACAATATTGTCCAAGCCTTCTTCAAGATAGTCTTAATAGAAGCTTGGTTGACCAAAAGCTCGTACAATGAGTTATGAGGGATTATTTATAGCAAAGGGTGGGGTGACATTTGACATTCCCCTTTGTGACAATTCAACTACCCTCATGACTCTTCACCTAATCTATGGCTATTACATCTAACTGTTGACATTTGACATGACTCAACATTAGAATGCACATGTACTCATGTGAGACAACATGGCTTGAGAAAGCCTTGCAAGACATCACTAACACTCATTCCGCTGTGGTGAGACCAACTCTTTAACACACTTGTGATGGTGAAGCTGGTGAGCTGATGCAAAACTTGGTTGTCTATGATGGTGTGCAAGCACCTCATGGTGAAATCTTGGTGAAGCGAACTCTTGCCTTTGTTGCAACCAATGCATTGGTTCAGCCCCTTCATCTAACTCCTCTGTTAACATGTGCATGGTCTTCTTGGGTATGGTTGAACCGAAAACATACTAATGCATAGTGTCTGTGATGATCTTCAAGTGTGTGATGGTGGTCATGCACATCAACTTGCTAAAGTGCATGTTCAGCCCCAGTTGGACTTGCTTCTTGTCTTCGCCTTGGTGAGTTTGTTGAATGGGTTGGATTGCATGTGTGTGCTTAATGACATGCATGCTGTTGGATCCTTTGCATGTAATCAACAACACCGCTTACCATGTTTGCTCTGTGTTAGCTGTTGGGATGGATCCTTAAGTTGTACTGATGCAGTTTCATCTGTGAGTGTATGTTGTGCCCACTGTTGTTTCTGTTCCTGCTGCAACTCATTGGACTGTCTCTGGAACTTCATGTTCTTCCTGAGTTGCTACTTCAGCACATGAAATTCCTTCTTTGTTCCATCTTCTACCTTCGTGCAATCTTCATGTCACACCGTCACTTCATAGCCTGAGTTTCCAAAGTTGCTTTCATTATCAGTGGATCTACTTGATCTTGCATCTTTGCTCCACCTCTTTGTTGTCAGAAACCTTCCTCTTGCACTCACTTCATTCATTGCGTTCACTGTATTCGGTATGTTGCCTTCAGTTGTTTCTCATGATGTTGCTTGCTATGATGCTGCTGCTTGATGTCCTTGTCCATGAGAAACTTGATGTATTCATGAGTAGGCAAGCTCATAGACACTTGATTGACTGCATCCCCAAGCATGCTTTGAACAGTGTCTTCGTCTCTGCTCTCCTGGAAGCCATTGTACCTATAGTGTTGAGAGTCAGATGAACACCTGCGACACCTGGAGGCATGAAAACACTCATAGCAATAAATCTATCAGTGAAAAAACATAATGAACATGAGAATTGACTTGCAACATACCTGGGTGAATGATCATGAAGGTTGCACAATTTCATTCGGGAGGTTGGAAGACCGACTGCCAAGACTACACAAGGCATATTCCTGGCTACTGAGATACTAACTGACTGCTGGAACTATGAAATGCATAGTCTAGTCTAGCTAGACACTGCTAGGATTGTGCATTATGCAATTCCAGCTGGGAAGGACTGCTGGCCTAGGGACATATTTGCACAATTTCCTGAGCCAAGTAGCCACTTTCCTCTAAAAATGTGCAAAACAGTCATGGAGGCTGGCGTTGTGTAGGAATGCACAAATCTAGAGAGGAAGGTGAGCCTTCCTTCCCCAAATTGCGCAATGCAGCCTTGGTGAAGGAAGAGTTCGGGCCAAGGTTGGCCTGACTCGCCGACGAGTGACTGAAATCAACTAAGACAGTAAATGCATGGCGACACTAAGTGATAGCAAAAATTATTGACAAAGCATGCAAAACATGAATGAAATATTCAACAAACAGATCAACGAAAATTGAAACAGAGCTAGGACAAGCTAGCATACATGTAAACGACAGCAAGTGTTCAAAGAAATCAAGAAAACAACACTCACACAAGCGAATACACAAAAAGAGACAAAAATGCAGCACAAGACATGGAAAGTGAGCTTACCCCAAAACAGCTGAGTTGAACGTGCCAACTACTCCTATATGTGATGTGGGATGTCAAAGCTACAAGGTTGATGTGAGGAATGAGCTCTGCAGCATCCGGTTGATAACATCGAGGTTGTGATGTGCATGCCACAAATCTAGGAGAAGCGACACTTGGAGGGAGTTTTTTGAATTGTTCCTTGCATGTATCCTCCAACTGCTAAACATAGATCCCTGAAACAAGGGATGCCTTTGCATGCTACCTTGGGATAAACAACCTATGCCCTACCAACCTTCACAGCAAATTGCCTTGCATTGTCAAGTCCTCAAGCTTCAGTGTCTTTCTTGCTCAAAGGCAGCCTGTCGATCAAAGTTTGATCTATTCCCTTTACGGGCTTCTCACCCAGAATTGGCCCAGATGTAGGCTAAGTAGCTTTCCCTTGAAAATTTTGCATTATGGAGGGAAACCAGCCTTCCCTCTAGAAATTGTGCAATCCTATCTAACAGCCTGCTGGGCTCTAAGATTGCTCAATCCTGCCAGCCAACCCTCTGAGCAAGATTTATGCAAATTTTCCTAGTATCAAGTTGTTCAGCCCAGGATTTTCGTAAATCTAGGCATAATTCAGCTACTCAGCTGAGAAATTGTGCAAATCTCCTGAGCAGCTATGCCAGCTCCCACCCAAAAATGTGCATTTTTCTCTAGTAGTCAAGCAGTCTCTTGCATGTGCAGATGAGTTGATCGGTTCCCTCCAGGACCGAGAAAAAATGACTTGCATGCATGGGATGCTTCTCCCAAGGCAGCATGCAAAGGCATCCCTTGTTTTAGGGATCTATGTTTAGTAGTTGGAGGTTACATGCAAGGATCATTTCAAAAACCTCCCACCAAGTGTCGCTTCCCCTAGATTTGTGGCATGCGTGTCCCAAACTCAATGTTACGAAAACTCATCAATTGGATGCTACAGAGCTCATTCCTCACATCAACCTTTTAGCTATGACATCCCACATAACATCTAGGAGCAGTTGGCACATTCAGCTCAATTGTTTTGGGGTAAGCTCGCTTCCCATGCCTTGTACTGCATTTCTATTACTTTTTGTGTTTTCACTTGTGAGAGTACTATTTTCTTGATTTATTTGAATGTTTGTTGTCATTTTCATTTATACTGGCTATTCCTAGCTCTGTTTCAATTTTCGTTTCTATCTCACTACTGTTGCATGCATGAAACTATTTTTCACGAACGTTTGCCCAACCAACGAACTGCCTCACCCACATGCATGTTGATCTATTTGTTGAATATTTCATTCATGTTTTTCATGCACTGTCAATAACTTCTACTATCACTTAGTGTCGCCATGCATTTACTGTCTTAGTTTCTTTCAATTTCTTGTCAGCTAGTCAGGCCAACCTTGGCCTGTACTTTGCTTTCACCAAGACTACATTGTGCAATCTAGGAAAGGAAGGCTCACCTTCCTCTCCAGATTTACGCATTCTTACCCAACACTGGCCTCCAGGACTTTTTTGCACATTTCTGGAGGATAGTGGCTGCTTGGCCCAAGAAATTGCGCAAATCTATCCTTGGGCCAGCAGTCCTTCCCAGCTGGAATTGCGCAATGCAAAATCCCAACAGTCAGTGGCCAGACTAGACTATGCATTGCACAATTCCAGCCGTCATTCAGTCTCTTAGCTGCCTAGATTGTGCCTTGTGCAGTCTTGGCAGTCAGTCTCCCGACCTCCTGGCTGAAATTGCGCAACATTCATGATCATTCACCCAGGTATGTTGCAAATCAGTTCTCATGTTCATTTTGGTTTTTGACTGACAGATTACTTGCTATGAGTGTTTCCATGTCTCTAGGTATCATAGGTGTTCATCTGCCTCTCAAAAGTACAGGTACAATGGCTTTCAAGAGAGCAGAGATGAAGACATTGTTCAAAGCACGCTTGGGGATGCAGTCGACCAAGTTTCCATGGGATTACCCACTCATGAAGACATAAACTTGGTCGTGGACAAGGACATCAAGCAGCAGAATCACAGTGAGAAGCATCATGAACAACAAATGAAGGCAACATACCGAATGCAACGAACGCATCGAATGCAGTGAACGCAGTGAATGAAAGACAAAGTTTGTTGACAACATAGAGGCGGAGAAAAGTTGTAAGATCAAGAAAATCTACTGATAATGAAAGAAACTTTGCAGACTCAGTCTATGAAGTGATGGTGCGACATGAATATCGCGTGAAGGTAGAAGACATAAAAAAGAAGGACTTGCATGTGCTGAAGCAGCAACTCAGGAAAAACATGAAGCTGCACAGATAGTCTAATGAGTTGCAACAGGAACAAGAATAGCAGTGGGCGCAACATGCACTCACAGATGAAACTATCTCAGTACAAGTTAAGGATCCATCCTAGCATGTTGACATAGAGAAAACATGGTGAGCAGTGTTGTTGATCACATGCAAAGGATCCAGTAGCATGCATGTCATTGAGCGCACACATGCAATCCAACCCATTCAACACACTCACCAAGGTGAAGACAAGAAGCAAGTCCGACTGGGGCTAAACATGCACTTCGGCAAGTTGATGCACATGACCACCAGCACACACTTGAAGATCAACATAGACATTATGCATTAGTGTGTTTCCAGTTCAACCATACCCAAGAAGACCATGCGCATGTTAGCAGATGAGTTGGATGAAGGGATCGAACCAATGCATCGATTTCAAAGGAGGAAAGAGTTCGCTTCAGCAAGATGTCACCATGAGTTGCATGCACACCGTCATGGATGACCAAGCTTTGCATCAACTCACCAACTTTGCCATCACAAGCATGTCAAAGAATTGGTCCCATCACAGCAGACCAAGTGTCAATGATGTCTAGCAAGGCTTGCTCAAGCCATTTTGTCTCACATGAGTACATGTGCATTGTAATGTTGAGTCATGTCAAGTGTAAGTCAAATTTCAATAGTTGGATGTAACAGTCATAAAGTAGGTGAAGAGTCATGAGAGTAATTGAACTATAACAAAGAGGAATGTCAAGGGTCACCCCACCCTTTGCTATAAATAGTCCCTCATAACTCATTGTAAGGGGCTTTTGGTCAACCAAGCTTCTACTAAGACTATCTTGAAGAAGGCTTGGACAATATTGTAACGGACCTTGGCTTCTCCACTACACAGAGCTAGTACATCTCTTTGGAGGAGTAGGCAGATGTGGATGTAATGTTCCACTAATGGGGCTATCAGGTTTACATGGTGTATTGTATGATTGTGACTTACACTTCTTTAATAATAAGAGCCAACACATTTTCATGCATATGTTGTTATTGTAGTTGGATTGTTCCGCTTGCCTTAATGATATATGTTGTTTAACTTACATACTTGTATATGAACTGATTTGTATGAAATTATATGAATCTTATTGTTAGTGTGTTGCATATGTTGTTAATGTTGTCACCGTCTGTGTCAACTACTCTGTCGGACATCAGACAGACCTTTCTCATGAACCTTGCTATATCAACTGTCACACTCATCTCGGGCTGATCTGAGAATGTTGTTTGTGTTATCTTACCTTGTTTCCATGACTGATGCATCTGAGTGGACTGCTCCGTTAGAAGCTATGCATGCCCTTTGTGTGGTGTGTTCCTAGCAAAGTTGGGACTGATCCCTTTCAACCTAGAACTCACCTTCACCTTCCTCTCCCTTAAAAGTGTTGGAACGTCTCGTACACATTCCTTGACTCTCTGCATCAATCACGCCCTTGCTACTGACAGAGTTATCTTGCTTGCCTCTGTGCGACATCGCATCAAGGCATTACCTTACAACCCACTACTGGGACTCCTGCGCCAAACGATATGAGGTTTAATATGGACTTCTTACTGGGGAGATCCCCTTGACATGTTGGCGGGTCTAGCACCGTCAACATTTCTAGTGCTAGAAGGAGCGCTTGATGACAAGCAGTGTCCTCTCATCCATTTTTGAGCCTTTGCATATGTTTCATGGAGCCTTGAATTCTTCTTCCCCTGAGGTGCTTTTTGAATCATGAAGATGTCTCCATCTCTAGAAATCTTTTCCATATCTTGTCCACTTGCACGTATGATGGTGAAGGCGAAGTGGCATGGCTTGAGCACTTACATAACTTTCTTTCCATGATTCATGAGGAATATGAGTTTACTAACAAACAGGTTGGTTTGTTGCTTGCATTCACACCTCGTGAATCTCCATTTCGTTGGGTGCTCGGCCTACCAACTAACATTGTGCACTCATTTGAGTGCTTCTATGATCATATTGAAGACACATTCTATAATTTTGATCCAGACCATCTTGACTGGAAACTTTTATAGCAGTGAAGGGCTCCGCATGAATCCGTTATTTAATTTTGGCAGCGCTTCCATGACTTGCAGTTTCAAGCTCCGAGGAGCTAGATGAAGTTCACTCATCTCTGGGACTAGTTCGAGTATTGTCTTAATAAATATGCCCGTCCCAAGAGGAAGCTTGATGTGAAGCCTCGTTCAACCTTCTTCGTTGATGGAACTGCACAATCCTATATGGGAGAAGGCATTATCTCAATGGATTGTTAGCCTGCCTCTCATTCAATAGTTCCACCATCGCCTTGTGATGTTGAGGATCATGTTCTCACATTTTTTCATCCTTCGCACCCTCCAAACATCACTCCACTCAATTTTCGCCCAGATTTGGTTGTGAGTCCTTTTATTTCGCACATGAATTCTTTTTTTTGACCTTCGTCTTCACACTCAGGTGTTCCTCCGGATGATGTTGTCATGTGTTCATCCATTCCAGACTCTTCACTTGTTTTGAATGAGGAACAACCCATTAACGAAGTTGGTGTTTCACAACCAACATGTGTTATCATTCATGGAGAGTATGAGTGGGAGCTTGAACATCAACACTCGGCGAAGGATGACTCCCTTCCATCTGAGTCCCCTCCATTCTTTCCTAGCCTCTTTGGTGAACTTGCCATCCATGATTTTGCATGTGTGTCTTTGTCCACAGGCACACCCATTTTTGATCACTCATAGGACTCACCGGATGTTAGTCCATCATTTGGCAATGGAGAGGATAAGTTACTCATTGAAAATCCACTTGATCCTTCATCTTTATGTTCTAGAAACATAGAGGATGATTTCCTTCACTTTTCATCTACCTCTCTGTTCGATTCATCTGATCATGAGGATGTCAATTAATTCATTGATTTCTCTAATCATGGAGGTCATGATCCATTTTCTTCCATTTTTTATCATGATCATGAATCTATCACAGTTGATCTTTCGGAGACACCATTTATAATGATCTACTTGATGATGAAGTTGAGATACCCAAGATTGTTGAGGCACTTCAGCCCAAGCTAATGGTTATGTCAGGTCCTCACTCTCTTGTGGTAAGTCTCACTTCCAGTCATGAAGTTGTTCAATCACCCAAGGCTCCTCATCACTCATCTATATGAATTAAAGATCCATCTCACACACAAATCACACTTCCTCCACTTGAACTGCATGAGCCCATTGCCCATGCATTGGAGGAATCTTACATTGCAAGCACTCCTGCATGACTCAAGTTATCTTTGTTTCTTTTGTTTGCTCGCATGTCACATTCAAGAGTGTGCTTTTGCTTCAAAGTTTCATGTAGTGTCACATAGCACCACAATAAGTCCATGGACTACCGTCATGCACATGCACTCACTTATGGCCTGTGGGCACTTTGAAACATGAAGTGTGGTTGTCTTCACTCTTATATCTTTCTTTTTTGTTGGTCCCCACAACTGGGTTACTTGTGGACCAAGCCTTCACCAATATGGATCTACCAATGCGTCGATGGCTATAATGGAAGTATCACTTCATGTGATGACGCCCATGCACCGTTAGTGTAGGAGTAGGAGTAGTGTTTTCTTTCAGTTGTTTGCTTGCATGCTTGTTTGCTTACATGCTTTGTTTGCTTGTTTGTTTGCTTACTTGTTTGTTTCCTTGTTTGTTTGTTTACTTGCTTCTCTTTCATTTTTGCTTCTGCTCTTGCTTTGCCTTATTGATTGCTAGTTCATTTTCTTGTTTTGTTCGTAGGTTAGTTTGCATGAAATCATGTGTGACTCACGGATGAAACTGTGCCAATACAAGTTAAGGATCCATCCCATCATGCTAACACAGAGAAAACATGGTGAGAAGTGTTGTCGGTTGCATGCAAAGGATCTAGCAGCATGCATCTCATTAACCGCACACATGCAATCCAACCCATTCAACACACTCACCAAGACAAAGAAAAGAAGCATGTCCAACTGGGGCTGAACATGCACTTCGATAAGTTGATGTGTATAACCACCAGCACACACTTGAATATTAGCACGGACGCTATGCATCAGTGTTTTTCCTCTTCAACCGTACCCAAAAATACCATGTACATGTTAGCAGACGAGTTGGATGAAGGGGCCGAATCAACGCATTGATTACAATGGAGGCAAGAGTTCGCTTCAACAATATGTCACCATGAGGTGCATGCACACCATCATGGATGACCAAGCTTGGCATCGGCTCACGGACTTCACCATCAAAAGCATGTCAAATAATTGGTCTAATCACAGTAGACCAAGTGTAAATGATGTCTTGCAAGGCTTTCTCAAGCCATGTTGTCTCACATGAGTACATGTGCATTGTAATGTTGAGTCATGTCAAGTGTAAGTCAAGTGTCAATAGTTGGATGTAATAGTCATAGAGTAGGTGAAGAGTCATGAGGGTGGTTGAACTATCACAAAGGGGAATGTCAAGGGTCACCCCACCCTTTGCTATAAATAGTCCCTCATAACTCATTGTAAGGGCTTTTGATCAGCCAAGCTTTTACTAAGACTATCTTGAAGAGGCTTGGAAAGTATTATAATGTGCCTTGGCTTCTCCATTGCATGGAGCTAGTACATCTCTTTGGAGGAGCAGGAAGATGTGGCTGTAATGTTCCACTAATGGGGCTAGCAGGTTTACATGGTGTATTGTATGATTGTTACATACACTTATTTAGTAATAAGAGCCAACACATTTTCATGCATATGTTTTTATTATAGTTGGAATGTTCTAGTTGCCTTAATGATATATGTTGTTTAACTTACGTACTTGTATATGAACTGATTTGTATGCAATTATATGAATCTTGTTGTTAATGTGTTGCATATGTTGTTAATGTTGTCACCGTCCGTGTTGAATTCTCTGTCGAACATCAGATAGACCTTTCTCATGAACCTTTCTATCTCAACCGTCACACTTGTATTGGACTGATCCATGCATGATGTTCGTGTTATCTTACCTTGTTTTTGTGACTACCACATCCGAGTGGACTGCTCCACCGGAAGCTATGCATGTCCTTTGTGTGGTGTGTTCCTAGCTGATTTGGGAGTGATCCCTTTCAACCTGGAACTCACCTTTACCTTCCTCTCCCTTTGAAGTGTTAGAACCTCTCATACACATCCCTTGACTCTTTGCATCAGTCACACCTTTGCTACTGACAAAGTTATCTTACTTGCCTCTGTGCGACATCGCGATCAAGGCATTACCTTACGACCCACTATTGGGACTCCTACGCCAAACAGTGTGAGGTCTAATATGGACTTCTTACCGGGGAGATCCCCTTGACATGTTGGCGGGTCCAGCACCGTCAACATATCTTTTCTACCCTCTCACCACCTGAGGAGAAATGCAATCAATTCTTCTTCCAATATACAAAATGTTCATAGAAACTGAAATCTAAAGAGAAATTAGACATACCTTCTATCATACCATTATCTTGTAGTGTTTGAAGGACCTTCTCTTTAATGTTTCCCAGCCTTTGATGCCATAACATATCTTTTTCACCAGAGACTACAAGGTTTATGATCCACTTTCAAGAACCATAGTAATGTTGCATTCATCAATAATAGTATTTCCTAGAAACTTGTACAGATTTATGATCCAAACTCCCCCCATCAATACTAGTGCTCCTCAAACCATCTTGCAGGTATCTTTCTCAAACATTTTTTTTACACTTGCATCATCCATCTTGCTTATAGAAATTAGATTTTAAATCTAGGAATGTGTAGAACACTAAGAAGTGTTATAATCCTTCCACCTTGCAACTTCATCTTGAATTTTCCATGTCCTATGATTCTGGTCTTCCTGTCATCACCTAAGAGGACATCACCAACATAATATTTGTCGTACTCATAAAACCACTCCCTATGGGGAGGCATTTGAAAGGATGCACCTGAGTTAATCAATTATGCCTCATGATCTACATGTGTACTAGCAGAATCCAAGTGCACATCCCCAGCTTTATCTGAGGTAGTTTTGCCTTTGCAAAAGGAGCAGTGTCAGATCCCTTTCCTTTCTCAGGAATCTTAGATCTACAATCCTTTTTGTAGTTCAGTTCTTTTTCCGCATTTCCAACATACCTTTACATATTTTCCTAGAGATTTAGATCTCCCACTTAAGGACCTATTTCTATTTATGTTTTAGGTTTATCCTCTTAAAGACAAGGCATCTCCATTATGGCTCTCCATACTTTCCCATCTCATCTCCTCCAACAACAAAGGTGAGACTATTTCATTAAATTTCAAGGTAGCTATATTACTACCTATGGCAACAACCAAACTATCCCACGAGTTTGGTAGAGAACACAAAAAATTAACGCATTTATCTTTATCTAAAATTTTAATATCAATGCATAACAAATGACTTACCATAGTATTGAAGGCGTTTAGATCCTCTCTCACCAAGTCTCCATCCTCCATCCTTATGTTATACAACTTTTTCCATAGGAACAATTTATTCACCAGAGACATAGATTGATACAAATTTCATAACTTGTCCCACAAATCCTTTACTATAGCTTCCCTTAATACATTCAACAACACTAAATCTAAGAGACATAATCATATTGTGCTCTTTTCCTTTCGATCTAACTTCACCCAATCTTCTGTCGACATTCCTATTGTTTTTGTACTTGGATCTACAATAATCCACTGATCTTTATCCACCAACAGATCCTCCATCTTGAGCTTCCACAACTCAAAACCTTGTCCATTAAATTTCTCAATCTCTACCTTTCCATTGTTCACTCTCTCCTTTCACTGCAAGAATTGATCTCGTATATCTCCCACTGTAATAGGGTCTACCATAGACCCAGGAAATAAACCCCTCAGCTGCAAAGGTGCCCCCTGAAGCCAAAATAGCTCTAATACTATTTTCTTAAGGAGGTCTGACCCAGGTTCAGATTTGTTCGTGCCAACCAACAAAACCCTCAATTGTTGGCCCTTTCATAAACAACCTGCGTAGTGTAGGTTGTAGTCTCACCCAAAGCAGTATTGGGGGATGCTAGAACCAAGTTTCTGCATCCAGGGATATGTGATAAGCAGTTTCTAAGTCTACACGGCTTCAGACATGCCCTCACACAAATTGATATCTTCCTAGGGCCTATCAATGTAACTAGGGAAAGATGGCTTCTAGACCTTTGCGAAGGTCTACGGCCAATCTTTGTGGACCTTAAAAAAATAGATTATTTACTTACACGCATCAATAAGCAACCCTAGATCCAAGTTTGCGCATATATAGCAATTCATCAGAAAACATAACAGAAATAGCTTTTAACTTCACGAAAGTAGATAACTACTCATATCATGCATCATTGAGATAGGTTCAGTGATTTCGCACAAAATTCATTCGTTATTTCATAAAACTATATCATTAAGCGACAGAATATAACATAAACATAATCACAGAAATGCATAGTAATTCTTCAAAATCAGTCTTTATTGATCTTCCACGTTCATATTACACACTCTCCTACCCTGCACACTCAGCTATAGGGGTCCATGCACTCAGCTGCAAAATCTACCCAGGCCTCCTGTGCACTCAGCTGTAGGAGCCTTCCCTTCTTCACCTAAGTACAAGAAGAAGAGCATTCCTTCCTTAGCACTTGCCCAAGATAACAAAACCCATTCAGCGTACCTAATTCTCTATCGGAATTTATTTCTAATACTCTCTATGACTCAACTATTTATAGATTTCCTTCATACAATACCATGGTCCACGGACCATGGGAGAATATTAAAACCGACCCAAACAAGGGGCTAAAACCCCTTTGACTCCTAGCTATCTACGCGCTCTGCATCCACATTTTGCAGAGACTTTACATCTTTTATAAAAAAAATTACAAAATTGGGTTAAATTAACCCCAAAACTAACCTTAGGGACCCTAACCCAACATGCCCCAAACACAAATATCGTGACTTTCCCTCAAGTCACTCAGTTGGCACCTCGATCATGCTGTGAAGACCACCCAGCTCAACCTACAACACTTCTACTTCGACAACACTCTGCACCACTGCCTGCTTGACTTCTTCCACCAATTTCTTTGTGGTCAGGCCCTATACTACTGGCGCATCATCCTCTGTGTCTGTTGTAGCACCATTAGCTTTTCCTCCAGTGACAAAGTAAGCTGACAAGCTTCCTCTAGCCATGGCTGTAATCTAGTCTTTAGTAGTGCCTCTTTCCGCTGCAATTCATCCACCTGTGCTTGCAGCTGCTTTCCCTCTTGTAACTTTGCAAGGCGTTACATTGGTGCCAAAGTGCACATAGTTTCTTGTACCTCATCATACTTTTGTTGTGTCTCTTGTACATCGGTGTTCAGCTTCTGCAACTTCGGGTCCTCCTATAGATTTTTCCATAATTTCATCACTGTATCGAACATTGTTGTGCAGTCATTGACTGTGGCATCCAAAGTGCTCATATTCTACTTTATGGTTGTTGTGCGCTGCTCCCGTACCTCCAGCAGAGTCGTGCACTACAACTTCAACTGTATCTCTTCTATCTTCATCTAGAAATCAAAGGTAACCCTGCCAACTTCCTCCTTTCTTGCACGTACTGCAGTAGCCAATTTCCTTACTTTTGCTGAGACCTCTGCATCCTCTGGTATGTTTAATTCAGGTACTGACTTTCCTATTCGATCGTTGTTTCCAAGCTTTGATGTCTTTTCTACATATCCTCATTTTCCTTCAGCGCCTGAGTTTTTTCTATGAAAAACTATTCATTGTTGACCTCAAACTCACTTATGAAAGTGGGGGCGCGATGTTCCCTAATCCTCCACTCACGTGACACCCCCTAATGTAGCACATGGAGGGTCTGGAGTAGCAGTGCAGCCAAATTCAACCCCATGTCCTTCACTATATAAATCAAAGTGCCATCCTCATCTGAGTCTACAAGGATGGACCCCTCTGGCAATGGTATGACTCGAAGGTCCAGAGTCCATTCTAGCTCCACCACCATTCCACCTCCCTATGTCAGGCTCACTTTCACCTCACTCGCTTGCTCGATGCCTGCTTGAATCTTGTTAGCCTGGATATGCAACTCACACAGATCCTTTTGGACGCCCCTCAGCGTTTGCATATACTTTTGCTCAAACTACTACAACACCTCAACCGTCGTGTCTCTCACCTTATTACAGATCTCATCGAGATCGCCTTCTGTTAGGACCATTAGGTTGATATGCGTCTGCCTGTCAGACTTGTGCTTTTTCCACTGTCCACCCATCTACTCTTGCCCACATCTCTTCAAGGTGAAAGGAATGCATTGGTCCTCACCACCGCCTCCTCCCTGCTCTTACAGTTCTTGCTCGTCAGTGTGCTACGAAGCTGATTTGTTTCTTTCTTTTGTATCATGTTGTTCCTTCTCAGCCTTCTCTTTAGAAGTGCACTCCTTCGCTGCCCACTTTTCCTCCGTAGCTACCTTAGGAGTAGCTTCCTTTTTCTTCTGCTCAGTGAGAGATTTCACAGCCTTCTGAGTTCCCTCCTTACATTTCTATGCAGCAAAGATCTCCGCACCTTTGTTAGTGCCTACATCACCCCCCGTGGGTTCACGCCACTCTTATGGCCAATACCCCACAACCTCCTGAATGTCCATCTTAGATACCGGATAGGGAAATAGGTGCCATGTTTGTTTTGGGTCCTTCCGCACTCTAGTGGACACAATGTGAAAATCGGCCTTGAACTCTTTGTAGGCCGACAATTGCATGAGCCATTCCTCCAAGGTCTGGTGGTCCACCCTCTCGGTCAAGGTTGCAATCCATAAATTTGGCACAATATACTCCATCGGCATGAATTCTTCAATCCCGTAGACCAACCTAAATGGAGTTTGGCATGTTAGCTTCTTACAGGTCATCCTATAAGACCATAACACAATAGGGTCACACATGTCCCAATCAGTCCTCTACGCGTTGTAGACCTTCATCAATGCATTCTCTAAAATCTTGTTAAAATATTCCACTAATCCATTCGCTTGTGGGTGATAGGGTGTACTCTTCTAATGATAAACCTGGAATTCATCAAGCATCGCGTTGATATTCTCATTCAAGAAATGGTTACCCCTATAACTCATCAATATCTTAGGACAACCAAACCTAGTCAAAACATATTCAAATAAAAACTTCGCAGTAGTGGAAGTTGTACAATCTTTCACCAGCTGCACTTCCGCCCATCTGGTCAAGTATTCTATAGCAGTGATGATATATTGCGCTCTTATCTTCTTTCCTAGCGAATGGAGAGGACCTATGAAATTGATGGCCCACTTATCAAAGACCTGCAGTGAAACCTGGGGATGTAATGGCATCTCATCTCTTCATGAAGGTTTCCCCATTCATTGGAAAGCATCGCACGCCTTGTAGTACTCCTTAGAATACTTATGTAATATAGGCCACCATAGCCCAGCGCGCAAAATCTTTTGCGTGGTTGCTTTGCTAGCATAATGGCCTCTTGCCATTCCCCCATGGGCTTCAACTAGGATACTAGCACATTCAAACTCTAGAACATACCTTCACAATATCTCATCTGACCCCATCTTATAAAAATGACCCGCAATTACCAAAAATTCTATAGCATGAACTACTAACTCCTTCTTTTACTGCGTGGAATATCCTTCAGGAGCGGTTCCTATCATTAAAAACTGAATAATGTCAGCAAAATGATCATCCGCGATGCACACCACAAAGAGCTTCACATTGGACAATCATTATTCCAAATTACTTGGCTCTTCCCCTGTTTCAATCGTGACAAATAGTCTGGTCCAGTATTCAACCTACCCGGCTTCACAATCACTTCAAAGTCATACTCTTGGAACAACAGTAACCATCGGTAGATCTTCCCCCCCAACACAGGTTTATTGAGTAGGTATTTCAGCACTGATCTATATACATCTTGAAGTGTCCTCCCAACAAATAATTTCTGAATTTCTACAGCTCATAGACCATCACCAGCCCTTCCCACTCTGTAGTAGAATATTTTTTCTTAGCTTTGGATAGCTTTCAACTCACAAAATCTATTAGATGATCAATCTCTCCTTCTCCTTCTTATGTTAATACTACTCCCAGCGCAATACATGAGGCATCAACATGCACATGAAACTTCTTTTTCCAATCTGGAAACACCAAGATAGGCGTTGTCACCATTTTTCCTTCAAAACATCCAAGTTTCACTGACAATCTTCATCCCATAAAAACATTGCATCCTGCTTTAACAATTTTTCCATCGGCGCGGTGATCTGGGCATATGCCTTAAGAAACTACCTAGAGTACCCAGTGTGTCCTAATGTCGCACACAGTTTTTTTCACATTCCTAGGGGGTTCCAAATTCACAATAACAATGATCTTCGCAGAGTCCACCATCAATCCTTGCTTACATACAATGTGGCTGAGAAAAATACCAAAAGGTACATAGAATATACACTTTTTCAAGTTCAGCGCAATCTGATATTTACGATAGTTATCTAGCATGAGGTGTAGACTCGTAACATGTCACTTCACCAACCCAAACATGGTCCATTCATCGAAATATCTTCCAGGAACTTGGGAATAAATTCCTTGAATGATCACTACTCGGGAAAATATTGCAGGCCCGTTCTTCAATCCAAATGGCATAACTTTATATTGGAAGCAACCCCAATCTATCGTGAAGGTTGTATTACTTCGATCCTCCAACATGATCTTTATTTGATGATAACCCGAAAAACCATCAATGAACAAATATGCCTCCTATCCACCAACATTTTCTAATACTTCGCCAGTGAACCATGTCGGAAACGAATCATGTACACAAGCATCATTCAGCTTTCGCAGATTTACAGATATGCAGATTTTTCCCTTTTATTTCTTTTCTTGGACTACCATTAGGCTTACACAATTGGATTCTTCTATAGGCTCAATAATGCCAGCTTCCATCATCTTATCTAGTTCTAGGTGCACCTTCTCCTTATACTTTGGATTCAATCAATAAAGTCGCTTCTTAATAGGCTTCGCATCCGGTTTCAACGTAATCTTCATAACGCCTAAATCTCCGACAATCCCTTTCAAATCTGAAAACTTCTTTGGAAATAAGTCCTGGTACTCTCGTAGCATCTTGGCTACCTTATCAACCATATCTTCCTCCCAATAATCTCCTACCTTCGTGACGTGAGGTTCTTCTTTAGATCCAATGTTTACCTGTTGAATTTTCAAAGGTTCTTATATATCTAGGTTCGCCACCTTCGGTCCTTCGACTTTGTGTTGCCCTTTAGTTTAAAGAATGGTAATATTTTGGGGATCATATTCTTCTTATGTAGTCACATTATAGAATTCCAGTGCATGGCACAACTATGTACTCCAATCTAGCTAAGTCCATTTGACCAATTCCTTCGTCGTTCTAAATATAGCATCTTTAATTTCTTTTAGCACTTCATCAATGCTACCAAAACCATCCTTGAAGCTAAATGTTAATAGAAAACTCTCCCTTAAAACGTCCCATTCAACCGTTCCATGGCAAAGCTCCGACTCCAAATACCAGTTCATTGGGATTGTATCTAACGTATGATAGAATATATGAACCCACTCTAGTTGTGGTTTTGTTCACGAGGTTTTAGTCCATCATGTTAAATGATTGCACGGATCATCCTTCCTGCTGTATATTTCTTTCATCCTGGTATTAGCATAGTGAAATCTTAACTTCATCATCCTTCGGTATTCTTTCCAGCGTACCCACCAATGGGCAGGCGAAGCGCCCAATGCTAATTCTAGTGCATGGAATCAATGTTCTTCCAGTACTTCCTTTTCAAATTCATCTAGAAACTATTCCACATCACTCAAACAATTGTAATGTGGAAGATTCCTTACCTCAGCCGAGACACACCTCAGCGACTTGGTCATCATGTTGTAGAGGAGCGTAGATACTTCATGCAGCCTATTTTTCCAATTCTCCATCTCTTCATCGGAATCTGAGGCACATGAGTTGTCCCTGTCCCATGTAATTCGTCCACTAGCTGTACAATTGATCCAATCCTCATCTCGCGTTGTTATCTTGTATATCTGATCCAGGTCATCATCACTTTCGACATAGTCGCGGACAGGTTCAGTATACCGCACTCCCTCTGCAGGGTCTAGTGGCACTATAACTCTCAGTGACTTCCTTTCAAATGACATTGTCCTCTTCTTTGAGTTGATTACCGCATTCATATCAATATCCTAGTCAATCCTTAGCAGCGCAGGGTAGGGATTATTGTCATCCACTAATTCGATAACCTCGAAGTTAGCCAACGTGCTCACTCCCTCAATCTCCACCGTTACAGCATATAAGCATCCCATCAAAATAATTTTCTACTAGTTTTCCGTACGCAACTGAATAGGTGACCACTACAGCGCAAGTCACCCATCCTTTCCCACGTCTGCTTGGGCAAGACATTCGCATCCCATCCTAGATCCAAGATTACCTGATCCATCTCATATTCACCTATATGCACAGTTAGCCTCATCTCACGCCCCGTTCGTACTTTATGCTTAGCAATCTTTCTGACTGTGTGTTGTTTAGTGGGTGTCTTTCCTTTATGTGCACACTTATCGATTAAATATTGCAACCCTTATATTGCTTTCTGATCATGTAATAGCTTCATGCAAGTCTCCAGAAATGTAGTTAGCACTGAAGGATCTAATTCTTGCGTTGCACTACTATTGGGTGCTTTTTCCTAACTACCTAAGGTAGATGCCTCAGCAAAATTCTTCTTAGCATCCATGAAGGTCTCCTTAGCCTGATTGAGATCAAAAATTACCCCCTTCTTAGTAGCCTTGCACACTCATCTATCTTCCTCCAGCTACTTTCCTTTATCCTCACCAGTCATTATGCCACTTCTCAACATGATATTCACGTTTTCATCCTCTTCGTGGAGTTCAACCCTCATCATCTAAATGTTATACGTATTTTTTTGTGCCTGTGCCTTCTTCTCTTGCATTTTTACCAAAAGGACAAGACATTCCTCTATGACATGGTCAAATTTTCGACAATATTAACAATATGGATGTGTGGGATTTGTACAGTCTCACGTGAATTTCCCTGCGTCGCCACAGTTATAGCATATGACCTTCCCATGCCCTCAATCTAGTCCAATGCTTCCTCCTCATCCTCGGCCTTGGAATCCTCCGTGTGCTACTCCTATACCTTGATCCGAAGGCCGGCTTTTCACCTGCATCCTATAGGTAGGGGTCATATCCATCATTAGTTCATAACTTCTACAATGGCGTTCATCATGTCCTACTGACTTACAGAAATTGAAAAATAACTGCTAAGGGGTTTGTACAAACTTCTGAAAGAGATGGTAGTTATCAGTAGCATGTTGCCTTGTAATCTAATAGATAGCACACCACAGCATAGCTCCCGTTCTCATCCCAATATTAGTCTCTAGTTTTAGGGGTACGGACCCTCTCCCTATAATATAATTCTTAAATATTGGGCAATGATCCTTATAATTTCCATGGCTCTTACATTTTAGACACCAGATCTTAGCATGCACCTCTAGCTGAGCTTCCCTTCCCTTTTTCAAGCTCTGCAATTCCAACTGCAGGCTCTCCAACTGTGAATGAAGCTATTACACCTTGAGGTTCGTATCCTGAATAGATGATGCATACAGTCTCATTGTGATCTCCAAGGCCTCTTCTTGCATTTCTATCTTCTGCTGTGAAAGAGGTATTCTTAAATGCGGCAAAAGTGATGTTATAAACTAGTTGCGATGTTGTGTATCTGAGATTGGCATATTAGCCTGCCTAATCTAGAGCTTTAACCCATGATCAAAGTCCCAAGGCGTCTCATCAACTTTCATTCGTATCTCCTTAAATTCAATTACTAACTGTGCCTATGACTTAGTTCTACTGAACTCCTTGTTCAAAGCTAGTTGGGTATCTTCCAACAACTCGTTGTGGTTATCAATGCAATACTTGATATACCATGTCAATGCGTGGTCCTGTAAGGCTGTAACCAACTGCACTTTCTTAATATTGTCATTCACAATCTACTGCGCAGTCCAAACAACATCTGCGACAAACCAAAACTATTCTGGATCTTCAGTCCCTGTTCCTTTAAAAATCAACATCTTCATCATGTTTGTCATATTGAATGGTGGAGGTGTAGTTGTGTGCGGTGGAGGTGGAGGTGGAGTTGATGGATGAGGGATCCTAAGAATACCTTGCATTATCAACTAAACTGCACTCCATGGCATAGTTAGCGTCGGCCCTTCATCATCGCTTGAAGGGGGTTCAATGAGCAGACTATATTCTAGGATAGACCCTTTGTTGCTTCTAAAGAATATCCCACTTTGTGTAGCCCCAAACATCAAGGTAGTTGCATAACCCTATTTTCACACAACAACATTTTAATCCAAGTCTTCAGTGAGTTAAAATACTTACCTCGTGGTCCTTTAAATATTCTTCAGTCAGCTTCGCTATACTTGATGTTCCTTTCAATCATCAAATAAGTTACAAAGCTTCCCAATGTGCGATCAATCTAGTGATCGAAATCCCCCGCGATATTGCTTCCTGATGCCTCCAAACATTGCACCAATTTAGGAGTCCACACTATAGGATCTTCGAGTTTCCATGTCCCTTGACTGTCGGCTAATTTAGTAAACCACTGGTGTAGTTCTTCATGGAAGAAACAAAAGAATGCATTGGTCTCGTTTGTATACAAAAATTTTTGCAACCACTGCTCCTTGGACAATTTAGGGCTTCTGTTCTCCTGAGCCATGAATGCATGCGATTCCTAGTCAATCCACTTATCAAGTTCTTTCTTCGTTGGAAACCATTTACCACACATCTCTTAGACAAATCCCGATCCCGGAAATAGAACCATTTCTTGGATTAAGGGGGCCTGACCAAGTTCAGAGTTGTTTGCACCAACCAACAAAACCCTAAATTGTTGGCCCTTTCGAAAAAAAACTGCATATCACATGTTGCAATCTCACCCGAAGTAGTATTGGGGGATGCTAGAAACCATTTTCTACATCCATGGATATGTGATAAGCGGTTTCTAAGTCTGCACAACTCCAGATCTTCCTTCACGCATATTGATATCTTCCTAGGGCCTATCCTTGTAACTAGGGAAATATGGCTTCTAAACCTTTGCAAAGGTCTACGATCAGTATTTGTGGACCTTAAACAAATAGATTATTTACTTATGTGCATCAATAATCAACCCTAGATCTGATTTCTCACAAATATATCAATTCATCTTAAAGCATAACATAAATAGATTTTAACTTCGCGAAAGTAGATAACTAATCATATCATGCATCATTAAGATAGGTTCAGTGATTTCACGCAGCATTCATTCATTGTTTCATAAAACTATTTCATTAAGCGATAGAATATAACATAAACAGATTCACATAAATGCACAATAATTCTTCAAAAGCAATCTTTATTGATCTTCCACGTTCAGGTTACAGACTCTTCTACCCTGCGCACTTCGTTGTAGGGGTCCTTGCACTCAGTTGCGAACTCTACCTAGGCCTCATGCACACTCAGCTGCAGGATGCTTCCCTTCTTCACCTAAGTACAGGAAGAAGAGCCTTCTTGCCTTGGCACTTTCCTAAGACAACAAAACCCATTCAACATACCCAATTCTCTATCGGAAGTTATTTCTAAGACTCACTATGACTCAACTATTTATAGATTTCCTTCATACAATACCATGGCCTGCGGACCATGAGAGAATCTTAAAACCGACCCAAACAAGGGGCTAAAAGCCCTTTGACTCATTTCTATTTGCACGCTTCACATCCACATTTCATGGAGACTTCACATATTTTACAAAAAGTTTTACAAAATTGGGTTAAATTAACCGCAAAACTAACCCTAAGGACCCTAACCCAACAAATACAAAATGTAGTTTTTAATCCTGTACATAAATTACTTACAAACGAATTCTTAAAAAACATAAAAATATAAAATGGTGAGAACATAAAAATATGCACAGATATTTTTCCTGGAACCAAAAACTGGGAATACCAAATTTATTTTTCATTATATTCCTTTCAATTTGACAATACATTATATACATTTTGAAGCATTCATAAACACTAATCCATTAAACTTGGATTAGAAGTAGTTCCTTTCACTAGATCTACAAAATACCATGGGAAAAACCATCATGCCCAAAACCATGCGCAAAATAATTTTTTTGAGTGAAAAGAGATTCCACACGCAAAACAAATTTGACCTATAAAATGAAATTCCATTTCTTTTTTCTAAAATGAAATTTAATTAAAATTAAACTTTTTGTCATCTCTATACACATTTATTAATATCAACATTTTATTATTAGAATGTATGTAAATATATTGAATGTGAAGTCAAATTTTAACTCTTCATAAGGATCGAATTATTGATAGTGTATGGTATTATATTGTTGTAAAATTTCCTTTTCTATGTGGTTCACAGTTCATGGGGATTAGTGACTTCTATGTCCATGGAATATTGTACCAACTAGATTTACTTGAATGGATCACTTCCTACAGACTCAACCAAGAAGCCTAATCCGATATTGTTGTAAACTTTTATCATAAGCTTTTTTGAATTCCTTCTCAATAATGACCATAAGAAATATTTTAAATTTAGATATTTATGTGGATTGAAATTTTTATTTGTATGATAAATTTAATATTTTTTTTTCCAATTTTACAAAGTATCAAGATTAAGACTTCTTTGTAATGGTTAAGGTTATGAAAAAATATATTGTTTTAAAAACACTTAAATTATTAATAATGTCTTATAAATAATTTTCAACTTGTAAATTATCAACAATGAGAAGGAGGGCTTCAAATTAACAATTGTTCAATGCAAACAATAAAACCAAGGTAATAGCTAGAAACAAAAATGGTTGCAAATTTATAATGGCAGGAGGTAAGGAAAGGTTGCAAATTTACAATTGATGGAAGCAAACATAAAACCATGTAATAATTAGCAACAATTAGAGTCACAAATTTACAATATTTGAAACTAAACATAAAACCTAACTCTATTTATAAAAAATAAATAAAAATAAAAACTAGCCTAGATCCATCTTAACTTTGGATCGACCAAGCACCAAGAGGGATCAAATATCTTTTCACTCCAAAAACCATGCTAGGAAATGGTTAGTTAATAAGTTATCCAAAAAATAGAAGAAGAAAAATAACAAATTGTAATTTTGTAGGAGAAATTCAAAATCATTGAAGTTTAGTTAAAAACAATTCATAATAACAAATTGACCAATTTCCTAATAAATATAGCAACGATCTTGTTAGAACTTAGAAAGTCTCTCTTGGTTGTAGGAGAGAAAATCCCAAGGTAAAATTTTCACACCAACTCGTAGATTGAAGGCTATCCCCTTCAATCCAGCGAGGGCTCTCTCTGACCTTTGTATTGTGGCTAGATATTTAGATAGGTTGTGTTGATGTACGGTTTTGCTGCCTAAAATCAATAGTTCATGGGGTGATGGAGTCAAATAACTAGGTTTAGATAGGTTTACCAAAAAAATTGGCTTTCTAATCATGATTGATAAGGGCAAGGTGGATAGAAGATCCCAGACCTTTTCCATTTGCTGCAGATGGATGATTAAAAAGAAGAACAATCCATCACTATAGGGTATGCACATTGAATACTATGGTGGCTTTAGAATATAGAGATGGGAACCTTTGAAAACTTAACTTAGAGAATCAAAACAAAACGAATTTTGAATTAATTTATCTTTTCCAAACAATCAAAAGGAATGCATTCATGAGATTATTAAAGGAGAAAATAAAAAAACACAGAGATATGTACTAAACGCAGCGATCTCATGGATTTTTATGCCACTAGTTAGAATCTAATGATCTTGGCAAATGAAATAATTAAATCATTCAAACACACACAGACAACGATTATGCTTTTCATAAAAAGGAACCCTTTCTTCATATTCTTGATGAAATATATATAAATACATTAGAGTTCAACTCCTTGAAGTATGGTAGCAATAATCATGAGATATTTACATAACATTTGAGATTTTAATTGAAAAAAATCACATAAACCATATCATCTTAGCTACTTAGATCCCTAATCTCGTACATAATCCCTGGTCAAAAGATAGTATAAGGATGTTATATGCTCCTCCTGTTAGTATCCTCGAAAAGTAATGAGCTCTTTTCTACAAGATAGGATACAAAATGGTTTTTTGCTTTACATGCTTGATCTCTGAAGATAAATCCATATTCCCTCCTTGTATCCAATTGATGCATGAACCTAGAAATGATGCCAAAACTGTGTAACTATTTGCCTTCTTTTCTACTTGCTTTCCTATGTTGACTTGTACTCCTTAAGCCACAAAAATATTTGATATATTACCACAATATACTCAAAATAATTACTACTTGATGATTAAAATGAGTAGGCCAAAACGTTGAGGGATGATTAGGGTTTGTGCAACAAAACTAGGGTTTGTGTAATACTCTGCCCCATGAAGTAAACTGATTATTTTCCTATTTCTTCTGCAACTTGAGCAAGGATGTCCAAATTATTTTGACTCCTTGTCACCCTTCAAGTAAGTTTTGTTTGAATTTTATCAGCGTTTAAAGCTTTTCCTTTCTTCTTCTCAACATGTTCTATTTTCCTCTATCTTTTTCTGCTCTTTAAAATATGCCTTTATTTTTCTTCTGTATCAATGATGATAATTGCTTCTTTGATCTTAGGGTTCATCCTAGCTTTCAAAATTCACCTATGTTTATTAGTAGGCTGAGTGTGAGGTATTTTTCCATGAATCGTAATATTTGTCTCGCCTTCTAGTCTTCCTTTTATGAACTTTAATCTCTAGTACTTTCACAAGGGCTTCATCATGTTTTTCAACATGAAGGTGACTAGATTCTTCCTTAGTTTCCTAAGCTAGGGTTTTAACATAAACCTCTTCACATGACCTGATCGGCCTAGCTTACAAACATTTTGGTGTTGTAAGAACTTCTACCAACTTTGAAACACTCTAACCATAGGCTCTAAGACACTCAACAAGCTTCCTGCGCATTAATACTACAAATCAGGTTTTGCTGGAAAGATTGTTTTAGGGGAAACAAGGCAGATTAAGGTTTTCTTTTTAACGGTTCAATTGGGCTCAAAAATGCTAGAAAATGTTATATCATGTAGGTAGAGGGCCAATATTTTACAAATCATCACTTGAGTGCTCAAAAAATATGGGTTAAAGGGTCAGAAATAAAATTTTCATTTTTTTCAAAAAGCGCTACGAAAACATTTTGTAGTGCCACGCTACGAAAACATTTCATAGCGCCACTCGATTTTTTGCTATAGGTCAAATCACTAAGAGAAATTTTTCATAGACTTAGAGTGAGGTAAAAGAGTTGCAGTGACACATTTCCCTAGGCTTAGAAAACCTTATAATGAATACAATACCTCCCATTTACATGTTTATGACCTTGCAAAAAAATAGACTAATATCATTGCCTTGAAATGAAGGTGTAAACTTGATGCTAACAAATATTTCAATGACAAAAGAAGCTTGACATGATAAATAAATTCAATCTTCAAAGGAATAAAATTCTCAATAGATTACTCAAATGAAGTATATATAAGATAGTCAAACTTTAGAGATTTTATATAAACAACAATTCTCAATCCTAAAAGCCCAAGTTGAAGAAATAGGAAAAAAATATGGAGGTGATGAATCCTTCAAGATCGAAGCATTGACAATAAATGATAATTTTTAGTTTTCAAAAGCACTTCTATAGAACATTGCATGAAATTTAGTTTTTACCTAATAAGCTCATAGAGAATTTTGATTTAGTAAAATCTCAACTAATTGAACAGGAAGATGCCCAGGTTGCTCTAGATAATATGAAACTATGGAAATTTCTGTATATTGGTATTCCTAAAGAGTTTACAAAGCTAACAGAGGAAGAATATATTTAGTTTCAAGTTCCTCTACATATTTTGATAGGAAACTATCAATTATCACATGATATAATATTGAAATACAATAGATAGTGTTCATAAATTTTGAATGGAGCACTGGAAATGATCAAAGAATATGAAATGCCAATTGTTGGGTTTCTTAGGGAACTAGTCCCACTTGTAGATTGTTTGAGTGATGTAGTAAAAATTGAGAAGGAACAAGTAAATCAAAATAAATAAATTAGTCAGCAGAACAATAGTCTTGTTTAGAAAAAAATTTCTAAACTAGAAGAATGTTCTAACTCTATTTATTCCCACATAAGTAAATTGAAGGAAAATCACCTTAGGATTTCAACTCAACTTAAAACTGGTGAGCTAATTATTAAATATTCATGCCCTTCCTTGATTGCCCAATTATTCAACTATATTGCAAGGTGGCAGTCTTATCTCGAACAATAAGAAAAAGAAAATCAATGATGACTAATTTAATTCCCTATTAGATTTTTCTATTTGTTTTATATTTGTATTTATAATTATAAGTATTTTTATATAACAATTAGAAAAAAGTGGAAACCTCCCTTCTTTTTAGGATTTTTTTTTTCTATATGATAACTTTTCTACTTAAAACATGGGTTGGAAATTTTGTACAAAAAACTAGTTATTTAATATGATTTGTGAAGACCAAAGTTTGATGAGTCAAAACATCTGCAAGTAAATGATTATATGAGTTACATTTCTGTAACTTATACTATTTATTTATTTACTATAGTATTATGAGAAATTATTTTCCATATTTTTGTTTTGATTCATTAATTTGTGAGTAAAAATAAAGATAAATTTGTGGTTTGAGTGATTCCTAACTTGTTATAAATAGTGTTTTGTGTTTATATATTATTGAATGCAAAATTGAATTTATGTTGCTTACTTTAATAATCATTATTTTTTTATATCCACTGATTAACATTTTAGTTAATGCTAATGGCCACGATAGATATATAAATGAATAGATTATTTTAGTTTATTGTCTTCTAATTATTTTAAATAGTTATGTAGATAACTAGTTAGATTTCATTTTCTCCTCTTTGGAGTACTTGGAATTAAAATTCCATCCCTTTTAGGTAGCTAAATGAGTCCACATACTGGTAGGGAATTATCATTCCAAATGAGATTCAGTCTAATCGAAATTGATCAACAAATAGTTTTCTATTAGTTAACATAAAACAATTTCCTAAAGTCAACAACTAGCGATAGATGGAGGGCATGAGATAAGGAATGGAATATAAAACATCACATAAGACCAAGTCACATTCACCAAGATCAACAACATCCTTAATTTAACCCTTAGAGTTAATATGTAGTCAAACTTCTCAAATTATACTAGTGGCTCCAAAATTTGACTCTATATCATCTATTTTAGCGCCAAATCCCAAAAAAAATTGACTCTATATCATCTATTTTAGCGCCAAATCCCAAAATTTCAGAATTACCTAAGTCACGTAAAAGGAGAAACTTGAGGTATTATTCATCCATACATATTTTTGGAACACTCAAGAAAGTTTGTAAAATATTTCTCCTCATTTAAACATCTAGAAGTTTTAACAAGAGCACAATCAAGTAGCTTGGCCGAAAGGTAGCTGAATATATACAAATAGATAGGAAACTATCAATTATCACATGATATAATATTGAAATACAATAGATAGTGTTCATAAATTTTGAATGGAGCATTGGAAATGATCAAAGAATATGAAATGCCAATTGTTGGGTTTCTTAGGGAACTAGTCCCACTTGTAGATTGTTTGAGTGATGTATTAAAAATTGAGAAGGAACAAGTAAATCAAAATAAATAAATTAGTCAGCAGAACAATAGTCTTGTTCAGAAAAAAATTTCTAAACTAGAAGAATGTTCTAACTCTATTTATTCCCACATAAGTAAATTGAAGGAAAATCACCTTAGGATTTCAACTCAACTTAAAACTGGTGAGCTAATTATTAAATATTCATGCCCTTCCTTGATTGCCCAATTATTCAACTATATTGCAAGGTGGCAGTCTTATCTCGAACAACAAGAAAAAGAAAATCGATGATGACTAATTTAAATCCCTATTAGATTTTTCTATTTGTTTTATATTTGTATTTATAAGTATAAGTATTTTTATATAACAATTAGAAAAAAGTGGAAACCTCCCTTCTTTTTAGGATTTTTTTTCTATATGATAACTTTTCTACTTAAAACATGGGTTGGAAATTTTGTACAAAAAACTAGTTATTTAATATGATTTGTGAAGACCAAAGTTTGATGAGTCAAAACATCTGCAAGTAAATGATTATATGAGTTACATTTCTGTAACTTATACTATTTATTTATTTACTATAGTATTATGAGAAATTATTTTCCATATTTTTGTTTTGATTCATTAATTTGTGAGTAAAAATAAAGATAAATTTGTGGTTTGAGTGATTCCTAACTTGTTATAAATAGTGTTTTGTGTTTATATATTATTGAATGCAAAATTGAATTTATGTTGCTTACTTTAATAATCATTATTTTTTTATATCCACTTATTAACATTTTAGTTAATGCTAATGGCCACAATAGATATATAAATGAATAGATTATTTTAGTTTATTGTCTTCTAATTATTTTAAATAGTTATGTAGATAACTAGTTAGATTTAATTTTCTCCTCTTAGGAGTACTTGGAATTAAAATTCCATCCGTTTTAGGTAGCTAAATGAGTCCACATATTAGTAGGGAATTATCATTCCAAATGAGATTCAGTCTAATCGAAATTGATCAACAAATAGTTTTCTATTAGTTAACATAAAAAAAATTTCCTAAAGTCAACAACTAGCGGTAGATGGAGGGCATGAGATAAGGAATGGAATATAAAACATCACATAAGACCAAGTCACATTCACCAAGATCAACAACATCCTTAATTTAACCCTTAGAGTTAATATGTCGTCAAACTTCTCAAATTATACTAGTGGCTCCAAAATTTGACTCTATATCATATATTTTAGCGCCAAATCCCAAAACAATTTGACTCTATATCATCTATTTTAGCGCCAAAGCCCAAAATTTTAGAATTACCTAAGTCGCGTAAAAGGAGAAACTTGAGGTATTATTCATCCATACATATTTTTGGAACACTCAAGAAAGTTTGTAAAATATTCCTCCTCATTTAAACATCTAGAAGTTTTAACAAGAGCACAATCAAGTAGCTTGGACGAAAGGTAGCTGAATATATACAAATATATAGGAAACTATCAATTATCACATGATATAATATTGAAATACAATAGATAGTGTTCATAAATTTTGAATGGAGCATTGGAAATGATCAAAGAATATGAAATGCCAATTGTTGGGTTTCTTAGGGAACTAGTCCCACTTGTAGATTGTTTGAGTGATGTAGTAAAAATTGAGAAGGAACAAGTAAATCAAAATAAATAAATTAGTCAGCAGAACAATAGTCTTGTTCAGAAAAAAATTTCTAAACTAGAAGAATGTTCTAACTCTATTTATTCCCACATAAGTAAATTGAAGGAAAATCACCTTAGGATTTCAACTCAACTTAAAACTGGTGAGCTAATTATTAAATATTCATGCCCTTCCTTGATTGCCCAATTATTCAACTATATTGCAAGGTGGCAGTCTTATCTCGAACAACAAGAAAAAGAAAATCGATGATGACTAATTTAAATCCCTATTAGATTTTTCTATTTGTTTTATATTTGTATTTATAAGTATAAGTATTTTTATATAACAATTAGAAAAAAGTGGAAACCTCCCTTCTTTTTAGGATTTTTTTTCTATATGATAACTTTTCTACTTAAAACATGGGTTGGAAATTTTGTACAAAAAACTAGTTATTTAATATGATTTGTGAAGACCAAAGTTTGATGAGTCAAAACATCTGCAAGTAAATGATTATATGAGTTACATTTCTGTAACTTATACTATTTATTTATTTACTATAGTATTATGAGAAATTATTTTCCATATTTTTGTTTTGATTCATTAATTTGTGAGTAAAAATAAAGATAAATTTGTGGTTTGAGTGATTCCTAACTTGTTATAAATAGTGTTTTGTGTTTATATATTATTGAATGCAAAATTGAATTTATGTTGCTTACTTTAATAATCATTATTTTTTTATATCCACTGATTAACATTTTAGTTAATGCTAATGGCCACGATAGATATATAAATGAATAGATTATTTTAGTTTATTGTCTTCTAATTATTTTAAATAGTTATGTAGATAACTAGTTAGATTTCATTTTCTCCTCTTAGGAGTACTTGGAATTAAAATTCCATCCGTTTTAGGTAGCTAAATGAGTCCACATATTAGTAGGGAATTATCATTCCAAATGAGATTCAGTCTAATCGAAATTGATCAACAAATAGTTTTCTATTAGTTAACATAAAAAAAATTTCCTAAAGTCAACAACTAGCGATAGATGGAGGGCATGAGATAAGGAATGGAATATAAAACATCACATAAGACCAAGTCACATTCACCAAGATCAACAACATCCTTAATTTAACCCTTAGAGTTAATATGTAGTCAAACTTCTCAAATTATACTAGTGGCTCCAAAATTTGACTCTATATCATCTATTTTAGCGCCAAATCCCAAAAAAAATTGACTCTATATCATCTATTTTAGCGCCAAATCCCAAAATTTTAGAATTACCTAAGTCACGTAAAAGGAGAAACTTGAGGTATTATTCATCCATACATATTTTTGGAACACTCAAGAAAGTTTGTAAAATATTCCTCCTCATTTAAACATCTAGAAGTTTTAACAAGAGCACAATCAAGTAGCTTGGCCGAAAGGTAGTTGAATATATACAAATATTAGACTAAATAATTCATCGGTACCCCTTTTTCTACTAAAACTAACCCACTTTAAACAAGGGAGCCACTGCTGTGGCGATAGTCCCTGTCGGGGTCTGCCACAACAAACAGCAAGCAACACATGGCCTTCATGCTGGTGAGACATCGCATGAGGCGGACGTGTGCCGCGAGTTCCATGCGAAACCCATGGTAACTATTATTTTATAATAATTCCATTTTTCTATCTTAGACAAATTTTATTGTTTTTTGTCCTAATTAACTACAATCATATATATTACATTTATAATCAAAATCTTGACCAACTCAACTATAATTATGATTAACTATTGACCATGATAATTATAACATTTTTATCTATATTTTCTTAACCCTAGATCATGATCATTAACTCCTCAATAATAAGGTACAGATTTGAAAGACTTGTTTAATTAATTTTATGTTCATGCTATGATCGGGATTTTAGTTGGGATTGATGCTTAGCGCAGGCACCGATGAGAAATGTTATGCCATTTAATTATGACTGATTTTAATTAAATTATTTTATCGAATAATACTTCGAAATTAGATTTTAAAAAATTAAAGGCTTATGAGATTGATTAGAAATGTTATGCCATTTAATTACGATAGCTTTTAATTAAAAATATTTTAACAACTAATACTTAAAAAGATGAGAGGCTTATGAGCATTATTATAAATGTTGTGCCATTTAATTATGATGGCTTATCATTATAATTATATTAACAAGTATTACTGAAAACTAATAATCCACAATTACATTTAATAGATACTAGAGGCTTCATAAACTAAACCTTTAAACAACATTTAAAGAACACAAACCCAAAAGGACCTTCATGGTATGAAATTAATTTGACAGTAAATGACTTATGGAGATCGAAGAATTACATTTAAGAGATATAAAAAAGCTTCCGAGAATGAAGCTTTAAACCACACAAAGGGACGCATATATCAATATTATTATTATTACTACAATTCCACAGTAGAGACCTTACAATATAAATGACCACTTATCAAACTGCTGCAATGTCGGATGATAAGAGAGGGCCTGTGAAATTTTCATTCTATACTGCAGTGGTGGGGTGGCTCTGCAATGATGCCGAGTTTTTCAGGCCCGCCCTTAGAATGTATTGGTGACACACCACAGCAACCGCAGCGCCAATCAACGGACCCACCCAGAATATCCACTGCCATACATTCAATCCATTAAAGAATAAGTCAACCACAAATTTCATTTCTATCCATATAAATCTCCTCTTTGACGTTATTTAGATCAGTAAAATGCAATGCTTCCAAACACAGAATTATAGATAAATCTTACGAGGTCGTCCAAGGATTTTTGATGGCAGCGGGCCCAAAGCTCCTGGCAGGGTTGATGCCTGTGCCTGTGATGGGAATGGTTGCCAAATGGACCAAGAATACCGCTAACCCAATTGGAATCGGAGCCAAACCCTGCATTAACCACTTGTCATATTAGTAAATTTCCATCAGTGGATGAATATTTCATAACACCAAGTTCCATATATAGAGAGAAAGAGTTTCAAGGTGGAATATGATTTGTGTTATGTACAGGGATGTGGGAGTGGCAGACTTTACGCTTGGGGTCTTCTGCAGAGAAGACAGTGTAAACCAACATGAACGTGCCAATTATCTCCGCGAGAAGGGCAGTTCCCTTGGAATAACCGGTAGATACAGAGTTCGATCCTCCTCCGGTGGAGACATAAAAGCTCCCCTGCATGCCCCTCACAAGGGCAGTTCCGCACAGGGTACCCAGGCATTGAGCTACAATGTACGCTAGGGCGCGAGGAAGAGAGACCTTGCCGGCAAGAAACAGTGCAAACGTGACAGCTGGATTGACGTGATCCCCTGGAGACGCGCACTAATTATTAACGTGATTCAGTTTAATATGAAATATGAAATCAGATCTTGATCAAAGCTGTAGGAATGCACTTGGATTCTTATACCTGAAATTGCCGATATGCAGTATACGAGCACGCAGATCATTCCTCTGAAAGCGAAGGTTTCTCCCAACAACCCCACTCTGCCGCAGGTACCTTTGCTTCGTTTCTTTTCAAAAATGGTTGTGAGTGTTATGTAGAGGAAAAGCAGCGTAGCAACAAACTCAGCCATGGTATGCAAACATCTGTCCTGCATGCAGGACACTTGGAACACGTAACCACTAAAATTCACAAAGCGAAATGAGCCAGTTAAATTTTTGTCTAAAATTCACAAAGCGAAACAAGCCATCCAAACTTTGGTTAAAAAAAATTTTGGATTTGGAAATTCATCAACCCGACAATAAGACCTCCAATATAAAACTTTGGATAAAAAGCAAGAAACATTAAAGCTCTAAAATAAAACTTTGGGTAAAAGTTGAAAACATGAATTAAATGCTCTGGTCAACCCAAATTAATAAGCAGTCAACGGCGGATCGAACGCTAATAGTCCCAGCAAGGACTAATAAAATAAGTTTATATAAACTTGATATATAGATAAAAAAAGGTAATTGAAATTAAAAATTTTAATGACTTCCAAATATGAAAAATTGAAAATGGAACCACAAACGTCTGTTGCTCAAATTGATTAGGAATACATATTAAATGTAAGATTTTTGGGAGAAGAATTTTTTTTTATTAAATTAACTTCTAATCCCCAAATTCATCAAACTATTGACATTGTTATAGCTAACATTCTAGAATCATATGGGTTTTCATTGAGTAGAGGTTGGTTTGGAAATCCAAATAATTATTTCTCTACTAATTGGCCACATCTTTGGTTACCTCCTAATGCACAACCAAGTAAAATTAAGATTGAACATGAAAGAAATATGAAACATGCCATAACATAATTAAATCATCCTAATGAACCTATCATCTTCAATAATTCAATTCTTGGCAATTACACATTTGATTCTTATTTTGGTAATTTTATAGGTAAAAATTCAACATTCATAGATTCATGTTTGAAATAATAAACTTCTTATTGTAAAGAAAATATTTTATTGAACTATTTTTATTCTAAATTTATTCCTATATATAATGATGTATATAATGATTTACTGCTTTTGTTTTTTTATGTTTCGAAAACCATTGAGGGTGTTGATGTTGGATGTATACTTAAATACCCTTATGGTAACAAGTTCATGTTCTATTGCAAAGTATAATTTGAATGTACAAATAATATATTTGAATATGAAGCATTGTGATGGGGACTTAAAATTGATATTCATCTAAATGTTAAAAAAATGAAATCAATTGCTGATTATGATATTATTACAAAACAAGTTTGGTCTCAAGTCACTTTAAAATTTATCAGAATGAGGCCTAGAATCTAGTTCTTGATTTTTAAAATTTTGAACTAATTTTAGTACCTCATTTTCAAAACTCAGATGCTGAATTATTAGCCAATATAGCTTCTAAGTTAATTGTAGTATATAATTTATCTCAAGACAAATTCTCTGTTGCATTAATCTTCAGACCTGTGTTTCCATATAATGTTACTAATTGGAGGGTGTTTGATGATGATAACAAGATTATACATTTACTTACTCAAAAAGATACTTTTAGAAGTTCCATCATTAATGAAGATTAGCATAATGCAAAACTTTAGTAGTCTTTTCCATATAACCAATCTGATATAGAAAATGTAATTCCTAAACCGATGATAAGACTAGAAAAAATTTATCATTGGAGAAACAAGTTTAAAGGAAATACTAATTGTAACACAAATAATCATCAATGCAATACAAGGTTATAAATCTAAGAATAGAAAGAAAGAAAAAAATTCCTTCGAATGTCAATCTTGGAAAAAATTGTTTTGTTTTTGAACATGTTGCTTTCATATGATTGTTTAAAGAATATAAAGATACTTTTGCATGGACATATGATATCTTAAAATGTATTATACTAATATCATTTAATATGTGATACTAATATCATTCAATATGTGATACTAACTAAAAAGGATGTCAAACTTATTCAATAACAACTAAGGAAAATTCAACCAAACATAGAACCTTAAATTAAAAATATGTTAAATGAATCGTTGAAGGTTAAAATACCATTTATTGCTAGACACTCATAGTGGGTTTCAAATTTAATCCTAGTTAGGAAAAACAATTAGGATATTAGAATATTTATTAACTTTTGAGATCTAAACAAAGCTTCAAATAAGGATAATTATCTTATTTATCCCAAGGAATGAATTATGCCATATGTCTCTGACTCTGAAATTTTTTCATTGCTAGATGACTTCTCTAGGTACAATCAAATATTGGTATCCTAATTAGACCAATTAAAAACTACCTTGAGAAACAAATGAAGTACTTTTTCTTACAATAAGAATCTATTACAACTCCATGTTATTACACATCTCCTTTATTTTGAGCAACACATTTATAAAATATTTTAACCATAAGAAATTTTATTTTCAATTGCTTCATATAATATATAAATAATAGGCATTGAAAATATTTTGGTATGATTCACTTGGAGACATTAAAAATAACGTTTTTGTTATTAATATAAAATTATAATTGATATCAATTTCACATATTAATATTAATATATAAATATACTACAACTTCTTCACATTGGCTTTTATCACTCCTTTTTCACTTGGTTTCTCAGTAGCAATAGAAAATCCTCATTAGCAATCCTTATCAATGTTTTTCTTCCCCTTTTTTCATTCCCCAAAGGGGCTTAAGATGGGGTTGTCTCTTTTTTCCACTTCTTTTCCTTCTGATGGTTGAAGGCCTCAATAGCCTTATTACAAATTCCAAAGAACACAACTTATTGTTGGGCATAACACTTACTCAAAATTATTCCCTATCTCACCTACTCTTTGTTGATGATATTGTTATTTTCTTGGAGGGGGATCTAACTCAAATTTTCTCTCTAAAATAAATCTTGGAGCTTTCCTTGGCCACAAGCATGATCATAAAACTGAATAAATCCTCTATTTATGAAAATGGTCTATCAGAGGATGAAAAGGAAAACATTTTAAATACTTTAGCCATCCAACCTGAAAATTTGGGAGGGGATATAACATATTTGGGCTTCTCCTTAAAACCAAAAAGTTACACCAAAGCAATTTGGGATTTGATGTTGTTAAAAATTGAGAAAATAATAAGATCTTGGTGTAATAGATGGTTGTCACAAATAGGAAGATTAAAACTTCTAATATGTTATTATGCTAATCCAAGTATATTTTTCTTCTCTCTTGGATCCCAAGGGGAATTATTCACAAAATTAAATATTTCTCCTTGAACTTCTATGGGATGAGAAACATGAAAAAATCCCTTTGTTTAAATATCATGGACGTCCATTGTTTTTCCCAAATCACTTGGGGGCTTGGGATTTAAAAACCTCCACAAGTTATCAAAAGATTTGACTACTAAAAGTATTTAAAAACTCATTCAAGCCTTGAGTCTATGGTTACAGGTTATGAATCTGAAATATATATCTCCAACGTCGATCTTGGATTGGATTTGATCACGGAATAAACAATTATGAATGAATTTGTTATCTAGAAATAAATGGTTCATGCTTTTCCTCTCATCCAAAAGGGTCTTAGATGGAAAGTGGGAAATGGATCAAATATTCTCTTTACAAAATACCCCTAGATAACAAGTCAATACTCCCACTTAATATCGGCCCCACTAATTTGGAAACTCAATGAAGAGGGTCTATATACTCTAAATCAAGTATCAACTATAATTTCTATTGGAGAGCAATAAGTGTGCATCATAGTAGTTGATTTATCCTTAGCCTCTCATTGAGGAATTTGATCCCTTCTCAATGTTATTGAATACATCCCTAGTAGATATCACTAACCAAATATCTTCTCATCTGGATACCTTTTCTAGGCTCAAAACATTGTTCCCTTTGAGCCTCCTTGGTGGGGACAATTATTATGGAAATTTAACATCTCCTCAAAAACAAAACTATTCATGTGGCTACTTCTTTAGAACAAGGCATCACATCAATCTAGTACATCCTCCAAAAGAGATCATTCAATGGCCCAAGCATATGCCCTTTATGCACAAAAGCTTTTGAATCCATTATGCACTTATTCATCACTTTTCCTTTTGCACAAGAAATATGGCATGAAATTCAAGCTCATGAAGTACCATCATACATTAGGAAAGGAGACACTATAGAGGATTTCTTAAAATATTGGTTAATTATAAAACACAAGGCTTAGCACAAATCCCTACCCTTGATAGTTTCACTTGTCATTTTACACATGCAATATAGCATGAAGTTCAAGCTCATGAAGGACTATATTATATTTGGAAAGGAGACACTATTTAGGATTGCATAAAATCTTCGTTAAGTACAAAACACAAGACTTAACACAGAGTTCTTCCCCTAATAGTAGCTTGGGCTATTTGTCTAGATTAGAATCATGCTATATTTAACAATCAAGGGCACTCCTACTTAAAAGTGGCACTACATAGCCTAGCACTTCAAAAATCTATGCCTACCCCCTTTTAGCCAACCATTCCTATTCAGTCATTTGACATAATGATTCCAAAGGACTCTCCAAGAGAATTTTTTAATGGTGCAACAAATTCCTCACCCTCCATGGGAGGTGTGGGAGGAATTATCTTCTTGAACCTTTTTTTTTCTTCATAAAATTCTCCTGCAATGTTGTGTCGACAACAAACAACTTTGCAAAACTTGTTTCTCTCAAGCTTCTTCTTCAACTAGATTTTATTAAAAAGATAAATAAATTACATATCTATGGGGACTCATAGGTGGTCATCAACTAGATGAAAGGAAAAAAACAATAAGGAATTACACTTTATTTCCACTCTCTCAAGAAATCATGCATTGACTCATTTATTTATGTTACATCTTATTTGAGCACATGAACAAGTCAAGAAACATAAAAGTAAACACTCTCTCAAAAGTTGTGTTGGAAATGGACCAAGGAATTTGGAAAATGCAAAATACAAAGAGGGACTAGTTCACAAAACATTTTATTTACTCTTGGGAGTAAGTAGATCTACTTTTACTAATTTGGATCTTGGATCACTAGGCATACATGATGTATGGAGAAAGCTTTATGTATTTTTGTATATATATGAGAGGCATCTTCAAATGCCATAAAAACTATATACTATAGTTTTTTTATGAAACTTACTTTTTAGACATATATGAGACAAAAATAAAATTTTGTTGATGCACAAAAAAGTTATGTTTAACTGAACTTTTCTTAGATCCAAATAGTTTGATAATTTTTCTTTTTTTTCGCAATTTTAGACTATTTTTAGGGCTATGAAAGCCACCAGAATGCTTGAAGAATTTGCAATTGTAGTTTTATTTCTCCATAAATATAATTATAATATTATATAATATATATATATATTATTATATATATATATATATATATATATATATATATATATATATATATATATACACAACACACACACACACACACACACACACACACACACACACACATATATATATTAGAAACCTTCAATTACTTTATCTCTCTACACATAAAGCTGATTTAAAATTTTGTTGCTTAATATGGACATTTGAAATATTTTTTTCTATATATGGTTCATGGACCCTAGAGATCGATGATTTCTACATCCATTGAATATTTGTACAAGGAAGATCCACCCAAAGTGATCACTTCATGTCGTCTCAACCACAAATCTTGACCTTGAGAGTGTTGAGAGAATTGAACCCGTGACTTCTCCATAGCAAAGGTACTTTAACAGTGAGGAATCAACCAATTGAGCTAACCCTCGAGGCTTTTGAAATATTTTATTTATGTTTGAGTGGAATATTTTTCTTTTTTATTAACATTTCTTTTAAATTACCACAAGTCAACATTATGTTAACCATTGAAGGAAATACACATCTCCTTTATACCAAGTTATAATATCAATGTGTAAGATTGAGGGAAAATTTTAAGCATGGAAATGTATCTAAAAGTTTACAAATCTTGGAAAATATTACTAGTCCCTAATATGCAAACTATAAAATGTTTGGCAACTTTTAAGGTAAACAAAATTTATGCTATAAAATTTGGGTGAGTTATTTTTAGGAAGAATGGAAATTGATGAATCTTTTTTCTTGAAAAATCATGGAAAATTAACCCACTTGCAAATACTAGCCCCTAAAATTTTCCCTAGTTAGATTAAAACTAAATAACCAAATATATGTGTTTATTTTTGTTTTTTATTATACATTACATTGTTTGATTTTTTATTCAATGAATATTTTATTTTATTTTTTAAATGGACACATGTCAACTCTAAGTTGAGCACAAAAGAAATTAGACATCTCCCTCATATTGGGCTATAGAATGTGCCTCTTGGCACAAAAGAAAGAGTGAAAGGAAGCATCACATATATCTTTGATTTGACCATGTTGTCGCCTAAATTGTACACCTAAGGTGTAACGCTTAGAGTAGGGATCAGAGTGACAGCACCTACTTTGAGTGTTGTCTCCTAAAGTGTACACCTAAGGCGCAAAGCTTAGAGTAGACGTTGTCACTTTGATCCCTAGTCACTGGGCATTGTACCTTAGGTGTACACTTTAGGCAACAACAAACCACATCAAGGATTATCGTTCCTAAGCAATGCTCTATAGTATGTACCAAATTGTGTGAACTCCATATTCAATTTTGGACATTGTCATTATGTATTAAATTGTATAAATACCATATTCAATCTTGAATATCTCTTTTATTCATTATTTTAATTATTAGATAATAGAGAAAAAAGCACATCTTTCATGTAATTCTAAAATAGGATTTTATTTTGTTGAATATAGTGTTAGAAAATAAACTAGCCTAGATCCATGTTAACTCGAGATCCATCAAGTGCGGAGAGGGATCAAATATCTTGAGGTGCAAACCTTTCCAACCTTTTTAAGATTTTCATCCATACTTTGCACCTCTAAATATTTGATCCCTCTGGGTGCTTGATAGATCCATAGTTAAGATGGATCTAGGATGATTGTAAATAGTTATTTTTTATTTTATTAAAAACTTAATTAACAAAGCATAAATTCCTTAATAAAATTTCTATTCAAAATTATTTTATTCTTCGTGAATGACCTTCGGAAAATAGTGCATCCACAAATAGAAACAACCATTAATTAAGTTGAGAAATTCAAATATGTTAACCATGGTAATTTTGATCTTTTAAATTTTAAGAATTTTTATATAAATACAAGCTCCATACATAAAGTGGTGTAGTATATATAGTTTGATTATTTGACCCTTTGATAAAACCTAGTCCCACAAAACAATTAATCATAGTGTTGGGTAATTTAATTGTTAGTTAAATTACTTGTCATTAAATTGTCAAACTAGGGGTTCGTGAACTTTCGAATCATACATGCACAATATATGCTAGGAATCAACTTTCAATTTAAGAGTAAATTAACCTATTGAAATTATAGCAAACCTATTCATGAAAAATATCTAATATGAGTGTGCACACACTTTCTTTTTCGACAGTCTCAAATTCAAAACTTGGAAATAAATATTTTAATCTATGAAATTGAACTGACATTTGACTTGAAAGTAAACTTACTCTAATGACATGAAAATAAATCTATTCTAATGACATGAAAGTAAATCTATATTATCAATAAGAAATTAAGTATATTCTAATTACTTGAAAGCAAATTTAATCTAGAAAGAAACAAGTCCTATACTAAGAAAGTATTGAATTCTTAAACTATGAAATTTAAAGGCAACCTATTCTGAAAGAAGTAAGAGATCAATTGAAAGTGCTAATGTGCACGTTGTCAAATTATAGTCATTCATGAGTATCTATAAAACAAATTGAAAGGCAATGAATCTATGAAATGAGAGGAATAATGCTTGACATACAAAAGAACATAAATGGAATGAGTATGAAAGAATGTAAGCAATGCATCTAATCAAAAGACTTAAAATGAACATAAAGAAACTAAAAAATTAAAACATTAGAATACATCCCATACTCATTAGGTGGCCATCCCAAAGTGAATGTGAGGTGGAAAGTTGAGAAAATTCTTAATCAAACACCAAATGAAGGCACAACCATGTCAAAGTGAACTACAATGGTATTCATTACATCAATCATAAGTATAGTGCCAATCCTTAACATCCAAAACTTCATATTGAAGCATGACATAGATCCCAAACTTTTTGCACTTTTTGATAGGAGTAGACACTCCTATTTATACAAAAAGTAAGATTACAAACTCATAAATGTAGATCCACAAATATCTCATGTGGTTACAACCATCTATTGACATATAGCAATTAGCATCTCTTCATATCCTCTCATAGATGTCTCCTAGCTTTTATAGGAGACACTTATGAAAACTTTCATGATTCTTCTCCAAGAATTGTGCTTTACCAGTGATCTCAAATAATTCTCATATCTTCAAGAGTTTGAAGAGAAAATTCGAATTTGAGGCTTGGAAGCCAAATATGATTGTGCTGGAATCTTCGAATATGCCTACACATGTCAGAAAACTCATCCAACTTTTATATATAACTGAATGCATATTATTTTTCTAATATTTAACCATAAGTTCACTCAAAATACCAAAATAAATGTATTGGAAAATATATGTCTAAACCCATATTTAATTATGACGATGGTATTAGTGCATGGTTATGAAGTTGTGGAATATGGTAAATTCTGAAGAAAATTGAAAGAAAAGAGAGTGAAATGGATGACATTTTGGGAACCCAACTGTTACAGGTCTATTTGGGCACATCACTCCCGAAATTCAGATCAATATACTTAGGGCTCATCAAACCCTAATTCAGTTGTTACATGCCCTAGACAAGTCATCACATTGAATGCTTCCTTCTATGAAAGTTTCCTGGCTTGAAGCCTTGTTGAAATGCCTCCTTGGGACACCAGCGTAGCCTTAGTCAGGGGTAACTATGCTGCAGAGCAGGCAGGCCCATTTTGGCCTGCACTATAGTGCACTTAGGCCCTCTTTGACCTGTGATGGGTGAGATTGAGTGAAATTTGCATAGGGTTCTGGGAATATTCCTTTATTCTAGATGATTCTAGAAGGATCCCATCTCTTATCTCCTCCTATGAGCTCGAAATTGGATAGGCTAAGGATCAATTAACCTCCTATCCTCTCATCCCTTGCTCCATGGAAACTAACTCCAAGTTTGGAAGGCCATTCAATACCCTCATTTATGACAAAACCACCTCCATTTCCTATAAATTGAGCACTCATCATACTGATTAAGGGGCTATAATCTGAAGTTTGTAAGGAAATTATGTTGGTTTGAGAATTGAGTTTATGTTAAGTAATGTTATGTTGTTGGATTGGTGTGCTTTTGATGTGGCGAGGGTTGGATTGAAGCTGGAGGAGTGGCACAAGACCAAATTGTATTGGGTGATACTCTTCCTTCTACATTAATAAAGAGCTTATTCCTTTTCTCATATTATTGTTCATGTCTATGATGATTATGTGTTTCAATGTCTTTGATTCCACTGGATTATAATAGATAGATCATGTATGCTTTGATTGTTTGTTGTTTTTGTTTCTCTAGATACAGGTACCAATTGAGTGAGTTTAGTTCAAGTGGGAGCGACAGGAGCAATTCAAAGGGGATTAAGGAAGCAAAAGACTACAAGTAAGTTCCTTCATCTCATCTATCTACTATAGGAAAAGGTTAAACTACTTTCTTTCTATTGTTCTAGGTGTATCCACCCACCTACAAAAAATGTGTTTATCCGTAGATGCAAATTCCATATAACACCAACATTCCCCACAACTAAAGATGTTGCATGTCCTCATGCAACTTGGCATTGATTATCATGGATTGTAGCCTTTTATGAGGTAGAAGATTATGTCATTTTGTGAATCTGAGATATTCTTCAAGAATTTCATCTTTTGAAAAGTCTTCTTTATAAGTTTAACCCTTTTCCGTACTGAGATAGATTACTTACGAAAAAGGAATACGTTGATTGAACATGGTCAATAGGTTCTCTCTTGTATTATTTCACTTTTTCAGACTTGAGAGACAAATTTACGAACAATAACTTGTGGATTTTTCTTTTTGTCCCTTTTCAAACTCTCTAAACATGAAAAGGACTGAATTCTCATTGTTGTTAAGCTCGATAAAACATCAAATAGCAACAAACTTGTCCATCATGACAAGACTGAGTTTCATCGTCACTAGGCTCGTTAAAACATCACATAGCGATGGATTCACCCGAAGGGTGGAATTATACTACAAGCATATGTTATCCTCCTCAAGCTTGTTAAAAAATAAAGAGGTATTGGTCAGTAATGACCGGGGAAAATGGGGAAAGGGATAAATCACTTTATGGTAGAAAGTTTCTCTTGACCATGACACTTTCACTTCATCTCTATGACTCTTTGGGTTTGGTTATCTGCTTGATGGTTATCATACCTATGGTCTATCACACCATCAATCACTTTGGTTTTGAGTCAATGCTGCCAATTCATTCAGTGTCGCCGACATGTTCAAGAGAAGTCACTAAGTAAACTTCATCCTTTGCAATACTCATAAACCATCATTTTCATGACCACCATTCCTAAACCTTGTGTTGCCAGTCACATTATATCTTCAAAATCATAACACTCATTTTGTGTCATTGATGAGAGATACATCAAGGACCTCCTTCAACGAGTCGCTTCTTGTCAACATCAGTACATTATCTAAGAAGTTGACTTAGAAACACCCTTCCAGTACCTTGAGGTTTGCATACATCAATGACAAGTTTCTCACTTCCAACGACTGGTTGACATCACTGGCCTTCAACCAAAAGACTTTGTATGGTGTTCGACATCAAAACATGTATTCACACCATGCAGAATGTACTGCAATACCTTGAGAATCATTATCATTATCGGTTATCTCTCACGTGTCTGTTAACAGCTTACATCATTGGCTGGTAATCAGATGGTGTCTTCCCATGTTCGCTTCAAATCACATATTCACATGGTTAGACTAATATTTGAGCGAACGATTGGGCAAGATAGAAGACCCTAGATCTAGTTTCACCCATCTAAGCTGCAATTTCAAGAGAGTACTAAAGCATCTGTATGATGGCTTTACACAGATGGTCATCCTATCATGGGTGTATATCTGTAGACGACTATCTATGTACATGTAATGAAAATTTTATATGTTGAGTATGGGTATGCCTTCCCTCAGCAATTCATGAAAAATTCAAAACATCATGATGTTATTTATTGTAATCGATGCGGGTCACCGTCCACCTCAGATCTTCTCCGTCACATCATAAAGCATATCACTCGACATTGTCATTTTCAACTTCATGCTTTAGGGGAAAACTATTACAGGTCTATTTGGGCACATCACTCCCGCATTTAGATCAGTACAATTAGGGCTAATCAAACCCTAATTCAGTTGTTACATGCCCTAGACAAGTCATCACATTGAATGCTTCCTTCTATGAAAGTTTCATGGCCTGAAGCCTTGCAGAAATGCATCCATGGGACACCAACGCAACCTTGTTCAGCGGTAACTGTGTTGCAGAGTAGGCAGGCCCATAAAGGCCTGTACTGTAGTGAACTTAGGTCCTCTTTGACCTATGCTAGGTGAGATTGAGTGAAATTTGCATAGGGTTCTGGGAATATTCCTTGATTCTAGAAGGATCCCATCTCTTATCTCCTTCTATGAGCTCGAAATTGGATAGGTTAGGGATCCACTAACCTCCTATCCTCTCATCCCTTACTCCATGGAAACTAACTCCAAGTTTGGAAGCCCATTCAATACCCTCATTTATGACAAAACCACCTCCATTTCCTATAAATTGAGCACTCATCATAGTGATAGAGGGGTTAGATCTGAAGTTTGTAAGGAAATTCTATTGGTTTGAGAATTGAGTTTATGTTAAGCAATGTTATGTAGCTGGATTGGTGTGCTTTTGATGTGGGTTGGACTGAAGTTGGAGGAGTGGCACAAGATTGAACTGTATTGGGTGAGACTCTTCCTTCTACATTAATAAAGAGCTTATTCCTTTTCTCATGTTATTGTTCATATCTATGATGATTATGTGTTTAAATGTCTTTGATTCCATTGGATTATAATAGATAGATCATGTATTCTTTAATCATTTGTTGTTTTTGTTTCTCCTGATACAGGTACCAGTTGAGTGAGTTTAGTTCAAGTGGGAGCGACGGGAGCGATTCAAAGTGGATTAAGGAAGCGAAAGACTAAAAGTAAGTTCCGTCATCTCATATATCTACTATAGGAAAAGGTTAAACTACTTTCTTTCTGTTGTTCTAGGTGTAGCCACCCACTAGGGAAAATGTGTTTATCCATAGATGCAAATTCCATATAACACCAACATTCCCCCCAACTGAAGATGTTGCATGTCCTCATGCAACTTCGCATTGATTATCATGGATTGTATCCTTTTATGAGGTAGAAGATTATGTCATTTTGTGACTTTCAGATACTATTCAAGACTTTCATCTTTTGAAAAGTCTTCTTTATCTAAAAGATATCTAAGTGGAAATTCTTATGGTTGTTTCTTGTGTTGTAATCATAACTATTTTAAGTGTTGGTTCTTGTGTGACAATACTTTTATTTTATTATTCTTCTTGTTGTGACAAAGAATACTTAAGAATGTATTCAAAAGGAAGACTTATTCATATACATATTAATAAATCCTTGCTCATAATTTGAATCTTTTACAAATCATATCCATCTTTAGAAAATAAAACATCATCAATCAATTGGGAGAAGCATGTTGGTAAACAATATATGGGGTGATGGAATATGGAATTGAAAAGTAGTAATGGATATCCCCCCTAACTAAAGGTGTTTTTTTCTTTTGAAAAAAAATGAGGAAAGTAATGTGGCATGTGGAAAGTTTCCAAATACATGTCTTTTAGCATTCAAGGAATTAATGATTAAAGATTAGAAAACAACATACCTTCACCTACCTGAAAAGTCGATAAGTTATGCATATGTGAGATCTTGGTTGTTACTGTTAGATCATGGAATGTGAAGTGAAAGAGTTTGATCTGCTTCTTATTCTCTTAGTTGTATGAATAGTGGATGAAATCTAAAAGTGGAACCTTTGTTCCTTCTTATTGCTGGAACTAATGTTGAACTCTGAAAATGAATCTTGATTTATTGCAACATTGTTTCAAGTCGCTGGAATCATACAATCTTCATTCATATCCACATCATGGCATAATTCTTTTTTATGTGAATAAATTTTGTTGATGTCGAACATAGAAAGAAATTGTTGGATTACCAACCATTAATAATTGTCGTTAACCAACACGATACTACTCACCATTAACATCAATGAGAGTCAAGATGTCCGAGTACATCTTACTAGGTATGAATAAATGAGTTGAAGTCAAGTCACCTAGAAGATACAACAAAAAAGGGACATTGATGTATTCCCATTGTTTATTGGCAAGAGAACTTTTCATTAAGGCTTGAACCCAGATAATGTGTTGAAGTCGATGGGTCAAGACTTCTTATAAGGAGGGCCTTAATGAATTCCCCATCATCTAACACAAGTATAAAACAATGATTTAAAGGACCAGAAATGAAAGATTTTCATTTTTCCAGAAGGATTTATTTAGCAAAAAGGGAAAGGACAATGAGGTAACTCAACATGTAAGTGACTTGAATGAATTTATTCATGGGTTAGGTCTGAAATGTAAGTGAGGCGGGAAAGTGTGAAATTTGCAAAGGGAAAATGGTTTTGCAGTCAACTAGTAGGAAGATGGAAATTCATGGATGGACTGGAAGCTTAGAGAAAAGAAGAAAATGAATGAGTAGCAATGGCATGATGAATGTTCTTTTAACATGGACTTGAATTCTTCATGTTCTCTTGAAAAAGGAAATGGGTTTTTGGAAACCACTTGTGCATAAATTAATCTTCTTTCATAATCTTGGAACCTGCAAAAGCTTAGCACTAATCTACAATAAAATGTAAGATTCTCGGAGAGAGGTGATCAGTCTCTCTTCATATGATATACACAACAAATTCATAAATAGTGCCAATAATACAAATTCAAGGAAGATAAAATAAAAATGAAATGCACTTTTACTTGTCGGGAAGTGATGCATTATGGACTACCCGTTAGTATTTTGTTGATAATTTATTCGTTTGATGCCCAATTTCAGTGATTCAGAAACCATATTAAAGAAAATTTATATTAGGAACATGTTTTTAATGATTTAATGTTTTTTCCAAGTCCAATTGCTGCAAAATCCATAAAAAAAAATTACTAGTTTAATTGTCTCAAATGTTAATGAAAACTATCTCATCACGAAGTGCTCGTTGAGATCTTTCCCACGAAACTTGAATCTTGTCAAACGAACATCATATGAGAAAGTTGTGTTCGATTGAATTTTTAGCAAAATAGTAAAAATAGAGGCATGGATGCCACGTGGCACCTTGTGGAGCTACCACGTGGCAATCCCTGGTGCTACCACGTGGCACTCCTTGGTGTTACCATGTGGCAATACGGATGTTGATGTGGATGTTGACTTGGTAGGCTGACATGGACTACTGACTAGACAAGGTGACGTGGCAGACAACTAGGCAATGATTGTGCAACATTGATTGATGTTATGCTGCGACATGGACCAATGAAATGTTGCCACATGGTAGAAAAATTGTTGCCTAGTTAAGGTTTGTCAAAATTGTCAAATAATTAACAAATTTTGGCCTTCACTGGAATTGAACACATGATCTCTCTCTTATAAATTCAAAGACTTACCAATATACCACAATTCAAATCTGTGAAATAAAAACCATAAAAACTTTATTTAAATTCAATAATATTAACCATTCAACAAAATGACTAACCAAACAACAATTTGACAAAATCCCAACAAAATAAATTTGGGATTTTTGAGAGAAATTCCAAGTGTCTAACTGCTCCTGGGAATTTGTCAAGCAATTTCATGCCACCAAAATGTTTGGTTTTCAATTGAACTCATGCATTTACCAAAAAATTGGATCTCACAACCAATTTATTCTATAAAAAAAAAAAATTGGATCTCACAACCAATTTATTCTATAAAAAATTAAGAAAATATTCAATTAAAACTTAGACTTTTTTGTTGCAGGCTTTGTTTGCAAGTTGATGGAGAAAAAAAAATTGACCCCTCTGTGCAAATTTCTAGACATTATTTTCTTGGTTGAAATTTTTTATTTTTTTAATTTGGGGTTTGGAATGGATTTGCAAGTAGTCCACCATGTATTATATATATATATATATATATATATATTAAAAATTCTTGGCCCCATGGTCGGCTTGTGTGTTGTATGGGGGCCTTGGCGGCCTATGTTGGGCTTCAGCCTTGGTCATGGGCTACCTTGGCCTTGGCCTTGACCTCACACATATGCGTGAGGCCAAGCAAAAGGCTTAGGGCCAAAAACCAATTTTTTTTTAATTAATTTTTTAATATTTTTTTTATTAATGTTTTTTAATTTTTTTGAATTTTTTATTATAATTAATTGATTTTTTTTAAATATTAAAAAAAATTAACCTATTATTGAAAATAAAACAAATTTTGAAAGTAGCATATTTTTTATTATTATTTTTATTTTCCTTTATTTTTTATTTAAAAAAATGAATTTATTCTAGAAATTTAGAAAAAAAAAATATATTTTGTTTTTTTTAATAGTGAAAAAAAAAATATTGTAGCAAATTATGAGATAAACTTATTTGACAATTAGAGATCAAATTTTGAAGCATTTTTTTTTTAGAATCAATGGTAAATTTAGATCTCTTAGCCACTTTTTTATTGTGAATTTTCATATTTAACTTATGCAATTTTCCTTTCTGATCTTCCAGGTCACACAAGACGCAAGAAGAGATCATACTCAAGAATTTTGTCAATTCTTTATTCATTTGAAATTTGGAATTAAAGTAAGAAAAATTGATCTCATACCTCAAATATTGCTCTCGAAACTCTACTTGCTCTCCTTGCTCACAAACATCTCTTTTATTGTAGATCTTCCTACCAATGGTTAGTGAATGAGGTGGCTCTTACTGCACCACAGAAATGAAAAATTCAAGAAAATAAATGAAATCAAAAACTCAAAAACACTACCAAGCTTAGTTTTATTTCCCTATTTATACTACTCTATTTTAATTTTAATTTATTTTCAAGTATATGGGTATTTCCAATAAAGTCATTTACGGATCGAAATCTCTAGTATGCTCACATCCAAATTTGAAAAATATACCTCAATGTTCATTAGAATGTGAGAGACCAATTGTACATTTGGATTAGGTGCTAGAATTTGTTGAAGAATGGAAGAATGTTGAGGCATGGTCACTTTTTGGAACCAATCATCAATGTAGTCCTTGCTCTCCAAGAAACGCTTGATAATCATTCTAAATTTCTTGTCCATAAATGGATTAGTGTCAAAACTCTTATAGTACAAAAAATGGTTGAAATTTATGCATCTAAATGATTTTTAACATGAATTTTAGCTATGCATCTAGAAATGAATGCAACTAGAAAAAATGAAATTGAAGCTAGAAAAATAAATCTAGATTGAAAGTTAACCCCTATGTATACTTCCTTGGAAACAACGCCAAAATGTTAGGTAATTTAATTGTTAGTTAAATTATTTGTCATTAAATTGTCAGACCCGAGGTTCATGAACTTGCGAAGTATACATGCACAATATATGATATGAATCAACTTTAAATTTAAGAGTAAATTAACCTATTGAAATGATAGCAAACATATTCATAAAAAAGGTCTAAGATGAGTGTGCACACACTTTCTTTTTCAACAGTCTCAAATTCAGAACTTGGAAAGAAATCTTTTAATCTATGAAATTGAAATGACATTTGACATGAAAGTAAACTTACTCTATTGACATGAAAATAAATCTATGCTAATGAGAGAAAGTAAATCTATTTTATGACTTGAAAGTTAATTTAATCTAGAAAGCAACAATTCCTATACTAAGAAAGCATTGAATTCTTAAACTATGAAATTTAAAGACAACCTATTTTGAAAGCAATGAGAGATCAATTGAAATTACTAATGTGTGCATTGTCAAGTTATAATCATTCATGAGTGTCTATCAAACAAATTTAAAGAAAATAAGTCTATGAAATGAGAGCAATAATGCTTAACCTGCAAAAGAACATAAATGGAATGAGCTTGAAACAACGTAAACAATGCATATAGTCAAAAGACTTAAAATAAACATACAGAAACTAAAACATTAGAATACATCCCATACTCATTAGGTGGTCATCCCAAAGTGCATGAGATGTGGAAAGTTGAGACACTATTGATCAAACGCCGAATGAAGGCACAACCATATTAAAGTGAGCTACAGTGGTATTCATTACATCATTCATAAGCATAGTGCCAATCCTTAACATCCAAAACTCTATATTGAAGCATGAACATAGCTCCCAATCTTTTCACACCTTTTGAGAGGAGCATACACTCCTATCTATACAAAAAGTAAGATAACAAACTCATAAATGTAGATCCACAAATCTCTCTTAGATTCACAAATATCTAATGTGGTTGCAACCATGTGTTGACATATAGGAATTAGTATCTCTTCATATACCCTCACAAATTTCTCCTAGATTTGATAGGAGACACTTACGAAAACTTCCATGATTCTTCTCCAAGAATTGTGCTTGACCAATGATATCAAATCTTCCTCATATCTTCAAGAGTTTGAAGAGAAAATTCTAATTTGAGACTTGGAGGTCAAATATGACTATGTTGGAATCTTCAAATGCGCATAAACATGTCATAAAACTCATCCAACTTTTATATATAAGTGAATACATGTTATTTTTCTAACATTTAACTATAAATTCAGTCAAACTGCCAAAATAAATGTATTGGGAAATAATGTGTCTAAACCCATATTTAACTATGAAGATGATCTTATTGCATGGTTATGAAGCTACAGAATATGGTAAATTTTGAAGAAAAGTGAAAGCAAAAGAGAGTGAAATAGATGAACCAACCCAACACACAACCAATTCAAGTCATAACAATATGATCCACGCATAGCCAAACTACCCCCTACTATTATTGAGCCAATAGAGAAATCAAAGATAAAACTTTGACATATAGTAGGCACGTCCCAATTTCCAAAACACCATGGTGACTTCCAATTTTCCACCATCGTTTTTTTCCCTTGATTTATAAATCACAAATTAATTAATAATTACCTATTCAAGTCCTATAACATCTTACCTTATGCATCTAGGGTCCAAATTTCCTCGTTTTGTTATTGAGCCAACAGAGAAATCAAACATTAGACTTTGACACATAATAAGTTTTCCCTGGTTTTAAAAACACTATGGGAAATTCTATGTTTTGGGACATAATTTTACCCACTCAATTCATAAACAAGAATAAAATTTTATTAATGAAAGAATATTTGGTTGGACAATTGCAAGATAGAAGACAAGAATAACATAATGTGAAGGGTTCAATTTAACATAAGATTCCCTAAGTATGAAGAATTCATAAAAGGATTATATATATATATATGGTCACACACACACACACACAAATATATATAGATATATGGTCACATATACAACAATCTCCCACTTGAAACCAAACAAAAGTTTGGGTGGCTATTGTTTCTGTCATTTCTATCTCCTTGCTATTAATCCAATTCCAAAAATATCTTTCATCATGTTTGCATCAAACAAGGTTCTACAAAGGTCATAGCTATCCCTTACCAAAATCATAAGATTGTCTAACATTCAACGAACATAATAATATCTTACATCAATGTGTTTTCTTTTAGAATGGAAGGTAGGATCGTTAGCAAGATGGTTTGCACTTTGACTATCACAATTTAGTACTTTCTTTTGCTGCAAACTAGTTCTTCCAAGAACCTATCCAATGCATTTCCTTGCATGCATTAGTTTTTGCAATATACTTAACCACAATGGTATCAAGATCCACCAAAATTTTCAATCTAGAGACCCATGTGATTGTATTTCCCCTACAAAAGTATAGATGTATCCTATTATGGATTTTCCAAAATCCACATTACCTCCCATATCGACATTTGTAAATCCTTCCAACAAGGTATCATACCTAGAAAAAAAAAAAGCAATAATAAACTGGGTCTTAATGTATCTTAGAATTCATTTAACTTCATTCAGTTGCTCCTTGCATGGATTTGCAAGAAACCTACTTACCACTCCCACTAAATGTGAAATGATAGGGCAAGTGCATATTATTGCATGGATTATGCTTATTGTTGTTGAAGTATATGAAATATTCAACATCTCTACTTTTGATTCAATACTAATGGGACATTGTTTAAATGATAATTTGAGATGAGAAGAAAGAGGTGTCCATACAGGTTTTTCATTAACCATATTAAAATTTTCCAATACTTCCAAAGATATTGTTATTGTAACAACTGCATCCAAAAATCTATCTTACTAGTCCTAAATTATTCATTGCAAAGGCATTGTTTAATTATTCTTTTAACCCATTAATCATCAACTTTTATTTTCCAACAATCAACATGTCATCAACATATAACGATAAGACAATAAAATTGTCGTTTTCATATCTTATAATGTATACATGATGATATGCATTTAACTTTCTAAAAACACAACAAAACCACAATCAAGCAAAAAAGAGTCAAATTATTATACCATTGACAAGGGGATTTTTTTTATCCTATATAAACGCTTCTTCAACCGACGTTTTCTATACCTTTTTCAATAAATCCTTTTGGTTGTTCCATAAATATCTCCTTCCAAATCTCCATGTGTGAAGGTTGTTTTGACATCGAATTGCTCCAATTCTAAATCTAGAGTATCTATAAGACCAAATATTACTCATATTGATGACATTTTTCCAATTGGTGAGAAATTTTTTAAAATCAATACCTTCTTCTTGCCTAAATCCTTTCAACACTAGTCTTGCTTTAGATCTTTGTTGATTTTATGTGTCTTCTTGTTTTTTAATACGCCCAATTTTTCCTTAAAACATTTCTTCCTTTGGGTTATTCAACAAAACCCCACATCTTATTATCATGTAACGACTTTAGTTCTTTTTGCATAGCACTTCTCCATTTAATATTGTTTTCTCTTGCACTTGAAATCAAGCAGGTTCACCTTCATGAGTCCATAAAATAAATTCAAAGGGGATATACCTTTGCAAAGGCCTATATATCTTGCTAGACCTATGAATTGATAAATTTTGTGGCAATAATTATCCTAATGGCTTTTTATTTCATCATTATTCATGTTCTTCTTCTTCTTTTTTCCTCATTTTTATTTTTTTTGCAATGGTTGTTCATTATTTCCAGTGGTGTCTTCACCTTTTCTAATAGTTTCAAACATTTGTTCTTCATTAAAAATGGTATACATGCTTTTAATAACTCTCCTTTTTAGAGGATCTCATAATCAATAACCTAACTTATTCTTAGGATATCCTAAGAAAATGTATTTCGATGACTTTTCATCCAACTTGAATTGATGTTCTTTAGGAATATGCACATATGATTCATAATAAAAAAAATCCAAATGATTGTAACATAAGTCCTCACCATTATATATTTTTCAATTCTTGAATCATAAAATAAGGTTGAGGGAGAGTGATTTATTAAGTAGTAGTTTGTATGAACAACCCCTTCCCATAAATATTTAGGAAAATCAAGATTTGAAAGCATACTTATCACCTTCTCTGTTATTGTTTGATTCATTCTTTCAGTTGATCCATTTTTTTGTAGGATTCGAGGAACTATTTTTAAATATTTTATACCATGTTTACTACAATATTATTTGAAGTCCTTGGAACAATAGTCACCACCATTATCTATTATAATACATCTCAATAATTTGTTAGTTTCCATTGCAACAACCATATGAAATTCTAAAAGTTGTCTAAAACTTGGTCTTTTCTCATAATAGGGAAACCCCACACCATTTTTAATACATCATAAATAAAAGTAACAAAATAAGTAGCCATTCCTAGTTATTGCACCCAAAGGTGCTTTTCAACCCAATATGGTAGATATGTTGTAATATAATGTAATGTAAACATTTTAACTTGGTAAAAATAAAATAAAAATAATAATAATAATAATGACTGATGGTATTGACCATGCAATTGAGAACCCATGGTATTGGCTCATGGTATTCATGTGGAATATAACCTATTTATAGGGGGCAATTAAACCAACCTAAATCCATCTTAACTTTAGATCTACCAAGCTTCGAGAGGGATTAAATCTCTTGACATGCAAACCTCTTTTAGATTGAAAAGAGTTTTGATCCCTCTCGACACTTGGTATATTCGAAATTAAGATGGAACTAGGTTGGTTTCACATTAATTGCAACATAAACATCAGAATGTGCCAAATCCAATATTTTTGTATCCCTTTAGGACTATCCCTTATAATTGATACCCTTTTATATCTACCCATAATACAATGTTTGGAAAATTTAAATTATGTACCTTTTATCCTAGGTAAAAGTTTTTTTCTCAGCAAAGGTTTCCAAGCCTCTTGCAGTCATATGTTTGAGTGTTCTATGCCACAAACCTAATCTAGCCTCCTCCTTTGCAACAAAAACAATATCCAATTTCTACGGTTTTGAATTTAATGTGTAAAAGTGACTATTTTATACCCCTTTAAAACAACTAGTAAACAATTTACAATTTTCTGGCCTCCCTTGCCAAACACTTTGTAGAAACTTTCATCATCAAGCTTACCATCTAAATCCAAATCATTCCAAGATCCAGTATATGCTTGAGTTGTTTAAGAAATAAACTAGAACCATCTTCTATATTTAATAGTACATCTCCTACTTCAATATTATAAAGACTTTTACTATCCAAGCAAATGTTACCCATATTGCTATATTTATAAGAAATAACTTTTTCTTAACATGGGGAAGCATGGTAGGAGGCTCCCATAATCTATAAAGGTATGTGTCCTTACAAGAAACAATGATTAACACCTCACCATCTAATGTGACAATAGTGGTTTGTTCATTATTGTTGTTGCTCCCTACCTTTTGCCCTTTTTAGTATCCTACAATATTTTATGACATGGCCAAGATTTTCGCAATGATAGCTTAGGTTATTATTCCATGGCTAGACTTTGTCCTACTTATGGATATGGATCGTGTTGATTTATTTCTATTTGGTTCCTTCCATAGCCACCAAGGTTCTTGGCCTAGATATTTGATGTTTCTTCTCCTACAGATTTCCTACATAAATCTTCAATTAATAAACTATTAAAAACATCTTCAAAACACAATTTACCTTTTGCTATTGCATTACTTATGGTTACATTCAATTTCTTCCAACTATGAAACATTGAGCTCAAGAGTAGGAGTGTTTGGATCTCATCTATCAAATACAATCTTTAATGATGTGAGTTGGTTCAACACCATGTGTAACTCATTTAAATGTTCATCTATTGTGTTGTGTTCCTTCATTTTGAGGTTAAACAACCTCTTTATCAAAAATTGAATTTGGGGACTGATGTGTCCCATTTATATAAATCATGAAGCTTTTTCCATATTTACTTCTTTTTGTTTTCTTTCAAAACATGAAAGTATAATGTGTCTCCCAAACATTATTGAACAATGGTGATTGTCTTTTGATCTATTTTTTCCTTGTCTTCATCATCATTGATGAGGGATTCTTTGATTTTCCCTCAATCAACAATTGAAACTCTCACAAGGTCAATGTATCTTCCAGTTTTTTACCTCCATATGGTGAATTTTGATGCTTATTATGGATTGATGTCTATTGACATTTATCAACCATTTAATTTATATGATTGCACTAATCCGTTTTTATTTTTTTATTTTATTTGATCCCACATACAATAGATAAATATAGAGAGAGGCCAGGTCATGCCCCACAAGTGAATTTATTGGTTAATGGCGTGAGTGAATTGAATGGTTCAATGAGTCCCGCATATCTCCCTCATGATAGAATTAACAAGTGATTTCCTATTGATTTCCTAGCAAGTATGAACGGGGAAGAAACAAGGATGCTTATTTTGCCTATAACTAAATTTGTTTGTAAATGAATGCTTCCCTCGAATTGGTCTAAAGGGAATTTCCATAGAATGAGGAAGCATTGAAGGGACACAACAAATATTTCCTCAACGCCAGTCATGTTCAAACCAGTTAAAAAAGAATAACCCATACAGCCTGACCTTCTCCCTCCTTGTATTGATTCATAAGACCCTCTAAACAACTTCAACTTTCTAGATATCTAAAGTGGACAAAAATGGGCAACCACGTCATGTGGAGGATTCAGAGGACCTCATATGGAGTGCATTAATCTCCAAAGAAGGGAAGGAATAAGGGACTAGCAATGCTTCATGGATTCCAAGGGTAAAGGGGCCTTGAAAATCCAAGGGTAAAGGGGCTTGAAAATAATTGTGTCATTATCCATATGATAAAATCACTCTCTTCATGATACATAATATTCTCTATTTTTTTAGAATGAGCTTTTTTTTTATGGATTTGTGTAATGGTCTCGTAGGAATTTTTTTTATGGAATTAGTGTCTATTTGTGAATTCAAAAACAATAGATGAAGATTTATTTGGTCCTATGGAGTTCATATGATTGGCCATCCTAGGGACCAGGAAAAACTTATTGGACCAGGACACCCTCATAAGTAATTTCACGTTAAGGCCTACGGGGCCTCTGTTCCACGTTTAATGTGTTACATAAGGGCTATGCTGGTGAGGTGTTATTGGCATAACAACCCCCATTTTGTATATGGGTAATAAAAATAGAGACCTTGTTAAAAAAATTATGCTTTTTGTCTAAATTACGTTTAAAAATATATATATTTAAAAGTGCTAACACCAATAATTCTTTTATTTTTTTCATGTTTTTTTTAATGAATGACGAGTTCATGTGCTTATAGGTATTGGAGCATCACTCCTTTTCTTTTGCCCAACATTCTTGACACATTTTAACCGTGACAAATTGACATTTAATAACTTTTTGGAGTTGTTTATAATGCGACTTTTTGGAGATTCCGGTGACAGAATCCGGCAAAAAAATTGAGGTTAAATCTTGATTTGTTGCAGTTAAAATGGTTTTTTAACTGCATATTTGGATTCAGCACCCTGAAAAACCCCTGGGACGCTTTGATTGTGCAGAAACTAGCTATCAAACTTGCGATTCGAATAAATTGTTGCTGGATTTCGACCGGAAAAACCCACCAGAAAGACTTCCAAAAAGTCTCATTATAGACAACTGCTAACTTTTTTAGGTTATGTTAATTGTTTGAAACTTTTCCCATAATTAAATCTATTTCGGGATCTGTTAGCACTAGGTTGATTATTGCTTACAACGAGCATTTTTTCGCTTGATACATTATTATCTCAAAACTCCACAATTTTCCATGGTAATTCACATTACAATCTTTTACCATGTTCTCCCCACACCCAATAGTTGATTTGTTACTTAACATTTCCATCTACTAGTAATGAGTAACTCTTTTAGTATGCCTCGGTATCCCGAAAAGATGATTAAACGTTATATGAGGGTCAAAGATTTTAATAGTAATTTTTTTTTATTTGAGATTCTATCTATTTTGGTTTTAACTTTCATTATAATCCAAATACTCAATATGTATCATCCTAATAGTGGACATTGATGTTAAATGATGGTACCATATAAGTAAATCTTATGGCTATACTCTTGCTTGGCAAACCCAATATTGCAAAGAAGCACCATTTCCTATCTCATAATCTTCATTTTAAATGCATGTGACTAACTTTCATATTTGCAATAACTTCAGAGTAAATTTGAATTGAAAAGGAAAATTTGAATTGAATGAGTATGATTGAAAATTTAATGTTTTCTGTTTAACTCACTAGGCTTTTTAAATCTCATTTTTAATGTATTCCTTATATCTTTAGTTGAGCTTATATACTTTGGTTTTATTCTTGCACTCCTATTATGATGAAGGAGCATCCAGTTAAGGGAATTCATGGCTGGAGTATTTGTCTTTGCAGACAAAAGGAGTTTCAGTTAGTTTTTTTTTTAATTCCATTTAATTTTCTAGTTAATAACATTTAGGACCTTATGTTAAGTTTAAGGCTATCTCAGCCCACTGTTTATTTTTATTTACTGTTCTTTTTATTTTTTGTTTCAAATTAACTTTAGAATACAGATAAGGATGAACAGTTATCAATGAATAACTAAAATGTAACTACTGACAGTTTAAATAACTGTACAATGATCTTTAAGAGAAAGGGAAAAATCCACTGTAATCATCCATCATAGTATTGAATAAAAAGAAGCATGCAAACATTTTGAGGAGAAGGAAATTTGAGTCCATGTATTGCAACTGAAAATTATTTAATTAAATTCATCTACCCATTTCCTAACAGTGACAGAGAGCAGACATTATCACAGAGGCAAGAAGAAACACAGTCGAGTCCCATAGAACAACAGAGAGGGTTTGCAGAAGAGTCGAATACAACAAATATCTACAGGTACCAACAGAACTCGTATAATTTCAATTTACTATTTAATTTTCAAAAATCTATGTGTATATATAGATATCAAATATTTACAGTCCAAGATATAGTTATAAAAACACAGACAAGATACGAAACAGAGATCCCCCGTAATAGTGCCAAATACAACTACGAGTTCACCATAGAGCCAACATAAATACAGTTTCATAAGTTAACAGCCCGGAGGCATAAATACGCAAAACCATATAACAATGAGACTGAAGCCACAACCCTCGACAACAAAATACTACTGGCAACAAACGTGTCGAAACAGACAACCAAAGAAACGACAAGGCACGACCCTACCTAATACAAGAGCATAAGTGTCAGGGCATGAGTCCAACAACCGGTGAGCCCAGCCATTCACCTATTGTGGCCACCAAACAAGGCCATCAGAATCTAAGTAATAGAGCCATGAAAAGAAATTGAAGACAGTGCCAAGGATTTAAGGCGAGTTCACTTACCAAAGGATCCGAGCCTTGCAAACAGAGGAAGGAAGCCATGGACCAAGGTCACAGTCGCAGAGCGCCCACTGCTCACAAGGGGCAAGAATAATCAGTAATAGTAGAAAAAGAAGCAGAAGCTTAACAACATGGAAGGAGAGCTTACCTTCGCTCGAATGTCGGATGAAAGCTAAGAGTCGAGCCACCCCACGACCATGACCTTCAATAGAACGATGATCTTACAGTCAAATAGCGAGATGAAGACCTTGAAGGTAAAATCATAATCGAAACCACACAATGACAAACAAGTTTACAGAGCCGAGGCAACCCAGAAGTATAGCCGAAGTAGCGCCCACAAAGCCACAAGACAGTCGGCCAACACAGGATAGAAGTCGAGGGTTTCATGCCCACGAAACTGAGCTTCGAATCAACACACAGAACCAATAAGAAGAGGAGCATCGTAGCCACAGCCGAGCCATACATCTGGGGAAAAGCAGAGACCAATGTACAGCTAACCACAACCATTACCAGAACTTGCTAACAGAAACCCTCACTGAGAACTATCCCGAGAACAGGATAGTTGAAGCCCTCGAGGAGCAGCAACCTGAACCAAAAGCAGAGACCTCACCTCGACAGAGCAGCAGAGCATTGAAACAACAATAGAATGACCAAGACTATGGTTACTTTGACATAGTGAAGAGGTGAGAGAAGCGAGACCCGAGGACAAGATATTTGTCCTCACCACATTAACTCACCAGTACTGTGCCATAAAACCAATAAAACGCAAAATCTCACACGCAATCACACGTTAAATGATATGATGTAAGTGATCAAGGCTAGTCCCATCAATTTTGGTATCAAAGCAAGTTAGTGCTAATTTTTTTTTTTTTTAACAAAATGGAAGTCGGAAGAAGAGGTTGTGGTAGAGCTATTCGAAGAGTAATAGATGAAGGGTTGAGAGAAGAGATTAGGATTCTGAATGCCCGTTTGGCAGCAGTAGAAGTAGGAAGGAGAAGGGATCTGAAAGGAGGAGATGACAGTGAGGAAGAAGCTACAGTTACAACAGAAGGATCAGATGAGAAAGGACCTGAAATCATATTGTTAAGATCAGTTTTATTGGCTAGAAGTAAGCCAAAGCCTGAGATTTCAAACTATGATGGTAGTTTTTCCATAGAAGTGTTGTTGGACTGGATCGGTGAGTTAGATAAATACTTTGAATGTGAAGAGATCAGCGAAGATAGAAAAGTTAAATTCGTTGCCACCAAGTTGAAAGGACATGCAGCCTTATGGTGGGACAGTGCCCAAGTAGAGAGGAGAAGATAAAATAAGTTACCCATTAAAAAGTGGACCAGAATGGTTGCCAAAATCAAGGGTAAGCTTTTGCCCAAAGATTACCAGATTGCTCTGTATCAATAGGTGCAGAATTTGAAACAGAGAGGAATGACTGTGAAAAAATATACCGAAGAATTTTATCAGGTGAATCTAAGAGAAGGTTATGTTGAAGACACCCCAGAAAAAACCGCAAGGTTTGTAAATGGCCTAAGGCTGGAGATATTAGAAGAGATAAGTATTCTTTCTCCAAATATCATAGAGGAAGCATACCAGAGTGCCTTGAAGGCAGAAGAAAAGATCGCTAGGAAGCAGAATGCCAGAAGAGGACATGGATCTGGCAGAGGGAAAGGACAATCCTTTGGCAAAGGTAGGACTGCCAACAACAGTGAAGAAGGCAGCAGTTCAAAGACCTTAGGGACAACAGAAAAGGAAGGTAGCACTAGGGGAGGAAGGCCATACCAACGAGGAAGGGGTAATGGTAGACGTAGAGAAGTTGCCTACCAGTGTTATAAGTGCCACAAGTGGGGGCATAAGTCCTTTGAGTGTCCTGAAGGTGAACATGGTGGACAAATAGGAGCATATGTTGCTAAAACAGAGGAAGTAGAGGCACCAGCCCAAGAGGTAGAGAATGTACCGGAGACATGAGAGGCCTTAGTCTTAAATAAGGTACTGTTGAAACCAGCAAAGGAGATAGCTGACCAAACCCAGAGAAAGGCATTATTTCGAATTGTGTGTAAGTCACATAGAAAATGTTGTAAAATGATTATAGACAGTGGAAGCACTGATAATCTGGTTGCAACAGAGATGGTGGAGAAATTGGGTTTGAAAAGGTTAAAGCACCCAACTCCCTATAAGGTGTCTAGGTTGCAGAAAGGACATCAACTACTAGTTGAAGAGCAGTGGGAGGTGGAATTCCATATTGGCAAATATAGGGACAAGGTGACTTGTGATATCATGCCCATGGACGTGTGTCATATTCTGCTAGGTAGACCATGGCAGTATGATCGAAAAGTTGTTCATGATGGAAAAACAAACTGCTACAAGTTTGTCAAGGATGGGATTAAGTATACACTAGTACCCATTAAGGAAGAAGAAACAATAGAGACTAGTGGGACAAAAGTATGTCGTTGTAAGAAGACCTAGAGTAGTGTTGTTGCATATTGAAAGTTCTGACTTACCTGAAGAAATCCAGGATATGTTACAGGAATTCAGTGACATTGTGGTGGATGATTTACCAGATAAGTTACCACCAAAGCGAAGTATCAGTCATCACATAGATTTCATCCCCGGAGCTAGTTTACCAAACAAATTCCCTTACTAGATGAGTCCTAAGGAAAACGAAGAGATCAGGAAGCAGGTACAAGAATTGTTGGACAAAGGTTTGAGACGAGAAAGTTTAAGTCCCTGTGCAGTTCTGACATTTTTAGCTCCCAAGAAAGGAGGCGAGTGGCGGATGTGTACAAATTCAAAAGCAATAAATAAAATTACTATTAGGTACGAGTTTTCATTGCCACAAATGGATGACATGATGGACTTCTTGAGTGGAGCAGTATATTTTTTGAAGATAGATCTAAAGAGCGGATACCACCATATTAGAATAAGAGAAGGTGATGAATGGAAAATAGCTTTCAAAACCAATGAAGGTCTGTATGAATGGTTGGTGATGCCATTTGGGTTGAGTAATTCCCCTAGCACTTCCATGTGCCTAATGAACGATATGTTGAAGGAGTTCATTGGAAAATTCATGATTGTATATCTTGACGATATGCTGATTTTCAGCAAGACCAAGGAAGAACATTTTCAACACGTTAGTTATGTTTTGGAGAAGTTACAACAAAATAAGTTGATGATAAATTTTAAAAAATGTTCTTTCTTTCAGAAGGAGTTAGTCTATTTGGGTTTTGTGATTGCAGAAAATAAGCTGAAAAATGGACCCAAAAAAAGTTACAGCTATAATCCGCTGGCCATCCCCTAAGAGTATGTTCGAAGTTTGGAGTTTTCACGAGTTGGCAAGTTTATATCTCAAATTCATAAAGAATTTTAGTGGAATTTGTGCACCCATGTTGGATACCATCAAAAAGGAAAGTCAGCCTTTCCATTGGACTGAAGCTGCAGAGAAGAGTTTCCAGATATTGAAGAAGAAGATCATTGAAAGGCCAATTTTGAGATTGCCTGATTTTAACAAACTTTTCCAAGTTCGTTGTGATGCCAGTGGTACAACCATTACAGTTGTACTCAGCCAGGAAGACAAACCAGTAGCTTACTTCAGCGAAAAATTAAATGAAAGCAAGAAAAAATACATGTCTTACGATTATGTCGCCATCCAAGCATTGAAGCATTGGAGACATTATTTGTTGGGTAATGAGTTTTTCTTGTTTTTTGATAATTCTGTATTACAGTATGTTATGCAGCAGCATAAGCTGAATCATAAACACACAAAATGGGTTGAGTACTTGTAGAGTTTTACATTCATATTGAAGCATATCAGTGGTGAAGCCAGCAAGGTAGCAGATGCACTAAGCAAAAGAGTTTTACTCTTACAAGAGAGCATGATACAAGTGTTGGATTTTGAACACCTGAAGGACTTGTATCAAACCGATGCAGATTTCAAGGAGGCTAATGAAGCCTACCAAAATCCCTTGTTGAGGAATAATAGTCCATGGATGGACTATAACTTACAAGAGGAGATGTTATTCAAGGGAGGACAGTTGTGTGTTCCAGAATGTTCGATGAGGGAGAACATCATCCGGGAAAATATAGTGGAGGTCTAGCTGGGCATTTTGGCATTGATAAAACCTTAGATCAGCTCAATCGTTTTTACTACTGGACGAAGATGCAAAGAAACATGCAACGATATGTAACCAGGTGTAAAATGTGTCAGTTGGTGAAAGGGCACAGTCAAAACACAGGGTTGTATACACCCTTGCCTATTCCAAACAGACTGTGGGACTCAGTCAGTTTGGACTTTGTCTTGGGTCTGTCAAAAAAACAGTGGGGTTTTGACTCCATCATGGTGGTGGTGGACCATTTCTCCAAAATGGCACACTTCATCCCTTGCAGGAAAACTAGTGACGCTACCCATGTAGCACACTTATTCTTCACTGAAATTGTCAGACTATGCAACTTACCCAAGTCCATTGTTTCCGATAGGGATGTGAAATTCACAGGACATTTTTGGCATACCTTGTGGAAAAAGCTGGACACAAAGTTAAATTTTAGCTCCGCTCATCACCCACAGACCGATGGGTAGACAAAGGTGGTAAACAAGAGTTTAGGAAACCTACTACGGAGTCTAGTTGGGGAAAATTCACGAATGTGGGATCGAGTATTGGCCCAAGCGGAATTTTCTTACAACGATTCACCAAATCAAAGCACAGGAAATAGTCCTTTCCAGATCTTGTATGGAATGCATCCCCAAGGAGTGCACGAGTTACGAGATTTGGGACAGTTAGAAAGAAGAATCGTTGAGAGGGAAGATTTCGCAAGAGCAATTAACGACCTACATGAACAGGTGAAGTCAAAATTACAGGACAACAGTCAAAGGTACAAATAGAAAGCAGATCTAAAAATATGGGAGGTACAATTTAACGTAGGGGATCAAGTCCTAGCACATTTTCACAAAGAAAGATTTCCTTAAGGGTGAATATAATAAGTTGAAGTTAAGAAAATTGGACCTTGTAAGATTCTGCGTAAGTTTTATGCAAATGCCTATGAGCTACAATTGCCTCAAGGTATAGGAATATCGCCCATATTTAATGTGGCGGATTTATTCCCATACACTACCAGTCCTTCAGCTCAGACACTTCGTGGATGAGACAAATGCCTTCAGCTCAGCCACTTGAGATTGAAGGAATCCTCGATACACAGGTGGCAAGGTGGACTCAAAGAAAGGAGTACCTACAGTACCTCATAAATTGGAAGAACCGTCCCATTGAGGATAGTTCGTGGCTTGATGTGAATTAGATACAATGTGCAAGATATTCTATTGAGGAGCTCATGGACTGGAGCCATGAATTTTCATCTACCCCGAAAGCCTGATGCAGGAGCATCTAGCTGAGGGAGGTCATGGCTGGAGTATTTTTCTTTGCAGACAAAAGGAGTTTCAGTTAGTTTTTTTTTTTAATTCCATTTAAATTTCTAGTTAACAACATTTAGGACCTTATGTTAAGTTTAAGGTTGTCTCAGTCCCACTGTTTATTTTTATTTACTGTTCTTTTTATTTTATTTTTCAAATTAACTTTAGAATATAGACAAGGATGAATGGTTATCAATGAATAAATAAAATGTAACTACTGACAATTTAAATAATTGTATAGTGATCATTAAGAGAAAGGGAAAAAACCACCATAATCATCCATCATAGTGTTGAATAAAAAGAAGCATGCACACATTTTGAGGAGAAGGAAATTTGAGTCCATGTATTGCAACCTAATTTTTTTTTTATTATATTCATCTACCCATTTCCTAAAAGTGACAGAGAGCAGGCATTATCACAGAGGCAAGAAGAAATGTGATCGACTCCCATAGAACAACAGAGAGGGTTTGCAGAAGAGTCGAGTACAACAAATATCTATAAGTACCAATAGAACTCGTATCATTTCCATTTCCTATTTACTTTTCAAAAATCTATGTGTATATATAGATATCAAAAATTTATAGTCCAAGATACAGTTATAAAGACACAGACAAGCTACGAAACAGAGGTCCCCCATAAGAGTGCCAAATACAACTATGATTTCACCATAGAGCCAACATAAATATAGTTTCATAAGTTAACAGCCCGGAGGCATAAATACACAGAACCATAAAACAGTGAGACGGAAGCCACAACCCTCAACAACAAAATATTACTGGCAGCAAACGCGTCGAAACAGGCAACCAAAAAAACGACAAGGCACGACCCTATCCAATACAAGAGCGTAGGTGCCAGGGCATGAGACCAGCAATCGATGAGCCCAGCCATTCACCTGTCGTGGCCACCAAACAAGGCCATCAAAATCCAAGTAACAAAGCCATGAAAATAAATTGGAGACAGTGCCAAGGATTTAATGCTAGTTCACTTACCAGAGGAGTTGAGCCTTGCAAACGGAGGAAGGAAGTCGCGGACCAAGGTCACAGTCGCAGAGCGCCACTGTTCACAAGCGGCAAGAATAATAGTAACAATAGAAAATGAAGTATAAGCTTAAAACATGGAAGGAGATCTTACCTTTGCTTGAATGTCGGATGAAAGCTGAGAGTCGAGCCACCCCACGACCATGACCTGCAACAGAACGACGAGCTTACAGTCAAACAGTGAGATGAATACTTTAAAGGAAAAAGCATAATCGAAACCACACAATGACAAACAAATTTACAGAGCCGAGGCAACCCAAAAGTATAGCTGAAGTAGCGCCCGTAGAGCCGCAAGACAGTCGGCCAACACAGGACAGAAGCTGAGGGTTTCATGCCCACGAATTTGATCTTTGAATCGACACAGAGAACCAAACAACAGAGGAGCATCACAGCCACATCTGAGCCATACAGCCGAGGAAAAGCAGAGACCAGCATACAGCTAACCACAACCATTACCAGAACTTGCTAACAGAAACCCTCACAGAGAACTATCCCGAGAACAAGATAGTCGAAGCCCTTGAGGAGAAGCAACCTGAACCAGAAGAAAAGACCTCACCTCGACGGAGCAACAGAGCATCGAAACAACAACAAAATGACCAAGACTAGGGTTACTTTGGCATAGTGAAGAGGCGGGAGAAACAAGACCTGAGGACAGGACAATTGTCCTCACCACATTAACTCACCAGTACCGCACAATAAAAACAATCAAACATGTAATCACACATTAAATGATATGATGTAAGTGTTCAGGGCTGGTCCCATCATATTATTTCAAATTAATAACTACCCATATCACATTTTACTATCTCATACAAGTATTTCTTGTAATTATATATTTACGAATAAATAATGAATTGTCGTTTAATTTTATGTTAATTCTTATGTCTTGTTAAATATTTCTCAAACAAAAATATGGTGTACAAGGTTTGAGGAAGAAAATATGTCAAAGAAGGAGAAAGGAAAACAAATACAAGCTCCTTAGGAAGAGAAGGAAGAGAAAAACCCAAATTCTTACTTTTTCTTAGAAACCTCACACAACATATGAGTAAATTTCTTTTGGGATTGGGAACATATTCAAAATTCTTTCAAGCAATGAAACTTCGAGGATGAAGATTACAATGAAGTAGGTTATTTCATTAATATCAAAAGATCTATGCTACATAATTTTAGTTCTCGTCCATATATTCTTCCACACTTCAATATGGTACGTTGGATAATTGGCCATACAAATGTTACTTGTATAATTGTTAATTTTTCTAATCAAATTGTGTGATCTTTGGCACCAAAAAATATTAATCATATGTATAAATTCTCCTCATCATAGCAGAACTTAAATGAATAATTTGTACATGAATTTAATTAAGAAGAAGTAAATGGGACACAAACCATCATTATTCCATTAATATTAAAATATTGGTGATATAACCTCAATTCTCTCAAGGCCGGTCAAATTAAGTTGTATACTATTCGTGAATTCCACATGACTCAATATTTTTTAGCCTCTATGTTATGTCATCTATATGGAGATCCTAATGCAACTAAGTTCAAGTTTAAATGGTCTCCCTTAATTTATCAAGTGAGTAAAGGTGTTATATTCAATTGGGAACATATTTTGACTTCAAACCTACAAATATTAATAAGAAACTCCCAAGCAACTCCACCTAAACATTGTCTAGGTTTCTTTATGCCTACATATCCTGTCGATGCAGTCTGTGCAATTACTTCATCCATCTCATGAAGTGGAATTGGTCTTTATTCTAAAGAAATTATTCATGTTTGTTGTTGTAAACACTAGGAATCCAAATGCAAATATCATTTCTATGATATTTGTGATAATTTCATGGGTCCTTTATATTGTTTATTTTATCATCAATTTCCTCCTAGAATTACCCGAGATGTTATGTATTCACTCAAAATTTTCAATAATTCATATATAGATGAGGATTATTCTTATATTCATTTATATAGTCATGAAGAATATCCCCATCTACTTCCTAAATACATACTAAAAAGTTCAATTCTGATAGAGGTGGCATAGCATATTGCTATTGCTGGTATCAATTCAGCGTTGAAGAAGGGCTAAAAAAGGATTTGGCCTTATTTTCCAATTCCAATTAGAATTTATACTTTATCCAATTCCCAACATGTTGTTTTATAATCCAATCAACTAGAAGACATTTACGTGGTTTGAGGAACCATGAGAAAACATGATCCTAAAGAAATTGTTAAAAAGCATTGTGTTTTTCTTAAGAAGCATTGTGTTTTTCTTAAGAAGCATTGTGTTTTTCTTAAGGCCACTTGGTATGTTCATGATGAATCTCCCCTTGACATACTTTTTCAAGGAGTCATAAGTTTTGAGGGATTCTTTTTAATATACTACAATCTTTTATGACATGGCCATGTTTCCCAAAATGATAGCTCAAGTTATTCTTCAATTCCTAGACTTTTCGCTAACTCTAAATATGGATCGTCTTGATTTATTTCTATTTGGTTACCTTCAGTAATCACCAAGGGTTAATGCTTCCATATTTTATGTTTCATCTTGCATATATTTCTTACACATATCTTCATTTACTAAACTATTAAACACATCTTCAAAGCACAATTTACATTTGGTGTTGCAGTACTTATGGTAATGATCAAATTCTAGAAACTGCCAAACAATGAGCTTAATGGATCTCATCATCAAATACAATACTCAACAAAGTGATCTAGTTCAACACCATGTGAAACTCATTTAAATGTTCACCTACATACATAAATATACAAGCGATTAAAATAAATATACAAGAGATTAAAATAGATGTAAAACAATGTGCAATAGAAAATATAAGTGCTTGAATAACTTGCACAGCAAATTGAGGGTCTTTCATGTCAGCAAAAAGATATGTCATAGAGAATACTTCTAGCCAGCTCGCACTCTTACCTGTTTTATGAAAACCATAATTAAACAAACCTTGGAATCTTCTCGTGAATGTATCTTCATCTATAATGGCCTCCTTAGAAAGCATGAGAAAATATCAAAACTTGTTATTTTCTATGGATATTTCTAGGTAAGATTTCTCCAACCATTAAATGATCGAATCATGAAATTCGAAACAATCCTCTTGAGAACCCTGAAATCTTTGAAAAGATGGATTTTCAATTAAAAGCGCTGGATCAGGATGAGAATCATGTAAGGGAAAATGAATCTGATCATATTCAGAAGGCTTGTCAATATAGTGATGGCCTGACATAACCATCGGTGAAGGTTGAAGTGCCTCAACTACTTGACAAGTATCGAAATAGTGAGATAAACCATAAAGATAATCAATGCAAAACAACTATCATCAAATATATTGGTGGGAAAATGATAAAATGAATGATAGTGAATATTATAATTAGATGGACCATTTTTGGCACAATATTATCGGTTAGAAAACAATAAATATAGATAAGTTTTAATAGCTTTACAAATGGCTTGAACAAAATAATCACCTTCCTCACATGGTAAATATAGGAAACTATTTCCTTGTAATTGGTTACACACCGCACTAGCATCGTAATCATTGAAAGAATCCAAAAGGAATGCCAATATAATAGATACATGAAACTAGTAAGCATACAATGATTGAAGAAGAATTTGATTCACCAAATAACTCATGCATTCATTTGCACTCAATGGGATTTTAAGTGTGATGAAGAAAAACATTCGCAAAATAACATTCATAAGAAAAACTAGGAGATGACTATTCTGAAATGCAACTAATAGACATGATTCCTTCGGCCAAAGACATTCTTTGAAATGATCAAATTCACAATTCCATGCTTCTATGAGAGATACATATTCCAAACCAGAGTTAAGTACAAGAGCCTTGCATGGAGATGAATCATCTAAAATAGAATCTTTAATGCGACCAAAAACTGAATCTTGAAAGTTCAAAAGACTACATCTTAAATACCAAACATCTTTCAAGAAGGACTATACATCTAGTGAAACCATGTAAAGAAAATAATTTTGTGAGAAAAACCAAATCTGACTTAGCTTGGGGATCTTACCAAAGTCATGAGATCCTTACATAACCATCAATAAATGTTGAAGGTTACCTCGACTTCCTGAGAAATCCCAAAAATTTCAAGGATTGTAAAACCACATTCTAACGATTCAATCAGATTATGCATGGTGTGAGGATATGTACTTCCACAAATTTCAATTATACCACTACTAACTATATGGAATCCATATTTGTCACTGATTTGATTGGATTTTACAACTTCAACAACTAGACTACTCAAGCCGAAAGATTCTTCAAATCTCAAATATAAAGATGTATGGATTAGAGAATTTTCATGAGAAAAATGATTTGAAGAATGAGATGATAATGGATGGAAGGAATACTCAATGATTTGATTGTTTTCCTTTTCATCATGTATAACCTCATTACCTTGTGTCAATTGAGAAGTTAACTCGTTAGATGAAGAACTTAATCATGGAGTAACTTCATTGTAGGTAGATACATTGAACATGTAGAACACAAGGGATAGTGAGATGGAAAGGAAGTTTCCATAAGCACATGATATTTGAATGAATCATATTCTATATCTAAATATTTCAAATCAAAATCTTCTCGAGGAACCGCAAGATCATTCATTGCATTTGCGCATTCATCATCGCATACCTCAACAAAGTCATCATTATCAGAATGATTATTGCCCAAGACTATGAATCCAAACAAATTGATTTCATTTTATTCACTATTGAGATTAGTAGATTGAAAATCATCCAAGAATGAGGAAACACCATCTTAATATAGAGGGTTTTGAAAGAGGGAAGAGAGGTCAAAAGTATCTTCACCTTTCTGCTCCTCTACCTGTGTAACATCACCATCTTGTACTTGACCACAACTTGAACCAGCAAATTGAAAATCAAGAGAGTGTGAAGAGATAGGTGGTGTAGAAGATTGATCAAGCAGATCATGGTATAGAGAGTCATCGCATGTATATGATAGAGGATGATAGATGTCCCTTTAAGAAGTAACACTTTAGTGGAACCAATTTCAAGATTGATGTTAAGAGTGCTAATGTCATCTTGAGGAATGGAAGGATTAACCTTCACCCTAGGTTCCATGAACCATCGAATCTGGATCATGAGAAGTGGATGAAGGTTGAAGACATAGAGTAGCCATTTGATTATCATATTTCCCAATTTTAACATCATCGTAAGGGGGCAACCACATTGGAATTGGAAAACGGTGAGGACAAGGAACAAAAGGAATCGTAGATTCCTCCTGTAAAATTAGTGGTGTCTCATGATTTACAAAATTTTGGGAAGAAGAAATATCAGGAGGTTTAGATTCACTGTGCAAAAAGATATGAACCAATTGCTCAAACTTTTTTTTAAATAAATCCCAATCATTGTCTTCTTCAGAAAATTCATAACAAAGGTGAAGGAAACAATCAGAGAAATCCTTAATTGATTCATTAGGCTTCGTTTTTAGTTGATTAATTATTTTCAGAACATCTCAGTGATCATACCTATCAAATGATAAATTAAGCTCATTGATGAGGTGTTTAAAAGAATGATTGGAAGTGGGTGGTAGGGTATGACACCATTGGTTAACTCGACCTTCAAGTGTGAGGCAGAAAATAATACAAGCCACATGTTCACAGTCAATTTCATAGTGTTCATAGAACTTAAGAAAAATAGATGCATGCTTGGTAATGGGTGTATCGCCCTCACTATCATACTTAAATAGAGATAGTTCATCAAGTTGTTCGGTGAAGATCAAAACTTTACTAGGAGATAGGTTAGAGAATATTTTTAGGATTATGATTTAGGGATGAGCCATTTAATATAAGAGAATCAAAGCAGACTCAATGGGCAAAACTTGTCATATGGCCCTCCTTTTAGTGCCAGTTGTTGACAGTGTTGGAATTCTATCAACCAAGGGGATCTCCCCAATGAAAAGTCTCAATCAAATCAGATAATTTGGTGTGGGATCCATTCCAGAAATAAGGCCCAGATGCCATATGTTCTTAGACATTTTCCTTGGATACAATGACCAGCACAAGAGAGTAATTCACATGTACTTTCAGTGAGCAAGTGGAAAGGCCTTATGGAATGTTCAATTGTAGAATGTATCAAGGTTCTTCTACGCAAAGGGAGAGAAAAGTGAGCCTTTAAAATAAAAGTAATAGTATTGATCTAGTAGAGACACACAAGCATATACATATGAATGAATCGTTGGAAAAATAGCAAAATAGTTCCCATAGAAGCAACGAATGTTAAAACACGTACAACACACCTTCAACAAGATAAGTACCAAAGCCACTGAAATAGTTCAATTTCCTTAGTACAAATGAAAAAAACATAAATCACAAACATTCAAAGAATAGTCTTACAATATTTACGACATACGCATGAAATTGTAAATTGTATTGGCTCAACGAGCTTTGAAATTAAGAAAAAATTCCAAGATACATCAATACAGTGAATACCACTAGCTCCAATAGTGGAGCGTTAGAGAAACCACTTTCTCCTCCAAAAGAACTATTTTCCTCTCTAATGCATGGTAGAATGATCCAAGGTGAAAATTCATTTTCATGAGCTATGAGGGTGTATATATAACAAATAGGGTGACCATTCACCTCCCTTATGACTCTTGGACTACCCTTATGATTGTTTGAATTCTCTATGACTCTGTGACTCCTTCATGACTTTTCACATTCTATGGATGACTCTTGGACTTCCACTTTACATTACATTTATCCAACACAAAATTTATATAATCCATAAATGATGTGGCAAATGATGACTCATGACATGACATGACACTGATAACATGGATTATGATGATATGGCAATATCAAGCCATTCTTTATTGCTTATTTTTTTGTGTCTTCCTAGAAGATGGAACATGCTCTTCTCATTCCTCCTCCATAAGTGTTGGAATAGGGTCCCTAGGGTCGATTTTGGGTTATTTTAATCATTTTTTGAGTAGAATTTTGTAAAGAATGTAAAGCCTTTGCGAAGTGTCGAAGTGGAGAGTGCAGCTAAGTAAGAGTCAAAGGGAATTTAGCCCCTTATATGGGTAAGTAATAGGATGGTTTTGAAACTCACCCATAAGTCGTGGACCATGGTATTGTAATAGAAAGGCTATAAATATTTGAGTCATATCGAGTATAGAAAAATAACTTTAGGTGAAGAACAAGTAAAAAGGCAAGTGCTAAGGCAAGGAAGCTCTATTTTCCTGCATTTAGGCAAAAGGGGAAGGCTCTTGCAGCTTAGTGCGTGGAGACCTTAGCAAGTCCACACCTGAGTGCACGGGTCCCTGCAGCCGGGTGCATAGGAAAGAATATTCTATAAATTGAATGTTAAATCTAATAAAGACTGATTTTGGACCAAATCTATTGCATGTGTGCCTTGTTCTTATTTCTGTTAAGTTCATGCATTGTCACTTAATGATATTTTTTTCTATGAAATAAAGTGTATTCTCTGCGAGAATCTATTAGATCTTTAATACTCATGCATGAAAAGTGTAACAAATGGTTTCGTGAAGATATTAGATAGATCTAGTAATATAACTATTCAGATTAGGTAGATCTGGGCGAAGGCATATCTAGGGTTATCTAGGGTTATTATTTACTAAGCGAAAGTTACGAGTCTGCTTCTTTTAGGTTTGAAAAGCCTGATCGTAGACCTTCATGAAGGTCTTGGGGGCCATTTGGGTAGAGTTGCAGTAGTGGACCATAGGAAGGTATATATATGCACGAAGGCAGATCTGAGCTACACAAGCTTCAGAATACACATCACACAGTTTCTAGATATGAAAACCTGGTTCTAGCATCCCCTAATATTGCTTCGGGTGAGACTGCAGCCTCTTATATGTGGGTTGTTGTCGAAAAGGCCAGAAGTTAGGGTTTTGTTGGTTAGTGCAAATAACTCTGAACTTGGGTTAGGCCCCCTTAAGCCAACAAATGGTTCCATTGCTAGGACCGAGATCTATCTAAGAGATGTGTGATAAATGACTTCCTAAAAAGAAAGAGATTGAGAAGTGGATTGACTGAAAAGTGCACGCATTTGCAGCTCAAGAGAATAGGAGCCCTAAATTATCCAAGCAACAATGGTTGTAGAGATATTTATACATAGACAAAACCGAAGCATTCTTTTTTTTCTTCCCTAACGAACTACACAAATGGTTGTCTAAATTGGTGGATACTCAAGTGACGTGGAGGCTTGACGGCCCTATAGTGTGGACTCCAAAACTGGTGCAGTGTCTGGAAGCATTAGGAAGCATTGGATTGATCACACACTTGGAAGTTTTGTGAATGAGTTTGTGATAGATAGAAATATCAGCTATAGCGAAGCGAAACATAGGCTCTTCAAGGGACTACGAGGTAAGTATTTGAAATATTTGAAAACGTGGATTAAAATTTTGTTATGTGAAAAGTGGGTTATGCAGTTACCTTGATGTTTGGGGATACACAAAGTGGGAAATTATTTAGAAGAAATGAAGGATCGAGATCAGAGTACAGTCTGCTCATTGAAACCCCTTCAAGCGGCGACGAAGGGACAGTGTTGACTACATCGTGAAGTGTAGTATAATTGATTAAGCAGGGTATCCAAAGGATACCTCATCTATCCACTCTGCCTCCACCTCCACCTCTGCCTCATATGCCGACACCTTCACCTCCACCTCATATGCCGACACCTTCACCTCCATTACCATCATTCAACATGGAAAATGCAATGAAGATGTCGGTTTTTAAAGGGATAGGGACAAAAGACCCCAAAGAATTCTAGTTTATTGTAGGAGTTGTATGGACAACACAACATATTATGGATGATAACATCAAGAAAGTGTAGTTCGTCACAACCTTAAAAGATCGAGAATTGACATGGTACATTAAGTACTACACTAACAACCCCATCATGATGTTGGCAGAAACCCAACAAGCTTTGAACAAGGAGTTTAGGAAACCTAAGTCAGAGGCGTAGTTGGTGAATGAGTTTAAAGAAATTCAAGAAAAGATAGATGAGACACCCTGGGATTTCGATCAAAGGTTGAAATTCCTGATCAGGCAAACCAATATGGTGATTATAGATTCTTAGTGTCAAGATTGGTATATCATGTCACTCTTGCCACACTTAAGATTTTCGTTGTCACAACAAAAGATAGCAACGCAAGCAGATGCCTTAGAAATCGCAATGAGGTTAGAAGCCTCACCCATACAAGATACAAACCTTAGAGTGAAACAGATTCACTCACAGTTGGAAAGCTTGCACTTGGAGTTGCAGAGCCTGAAGAAAGGAAAGGAAGCCTAGCTGAAGGTGCATGCTGAAGTCTGGTGCTTGAAATTCAAGGGCCATGGGCACAATAAGGACCATTGCCCAGTTTATAAGAACTATCTTATTCGAGGAGGGCCTATTCCCATGAAACCAAAGAATAATGTTGGGACATGTGCAGGAGTTGCGCCATGCTGCGCTATCTATTAGGTTACAGGACAAAATGCGACTGATAATTGCCATTTACTACAAAAGTTTGTATAGACCCCTCAGTTGTTGTTTTGCAATTTCTGTAAATCTTTAGGTCATGATGAACACCATTGTAGGAGTTATGAGCTAATGATGGATAGAACCCCTACCTACTAAATGTAGGCAGAAAACTAGCCTCGGGATCAAGGCGTAGAGGGTTCCAAGGTCGAGGACAAGGAAGAGGGGGCGGAGCTAGCATAGGATAGGAGAAGATAATTTTCTATATCCGTGGCGAAGCAGGACACTTCGCGTGAGATTTCCCAAATCCCATGCATCCATCATGTTAGTATTGCAGAAATTTCGACCATGTGATAGAGGAATTTCCGATCCTTATAGAAAAAATGCAAGAAAAGAAGATGCAGCCCCAACAACCTGCACAAAACATCCAAATGATGAGAGCGAAGCCCCACAAAGAAGATCATAGCATAAATATAGTAACAAGATGTGGTATGGCCATTGGTGCAGTTAAGGGCAAGCAGCCTGAGACTGATGTGTGGGTGCGCAAGGCTGCCGAGAAAGAACTAGACTTTGATCTTAATCGAGCCAAAGGGACCTTCATGGAAGCAAAGAAGAACTTCGTTGAGGCCTCCACCTCAGGAAGCCAGGAGGAAATTCCAGAATCTAATATGACACAAAAGGTAGATCCTTTGGTATTAGCTACTTTTCTAAAGACTTGTATGAATTTATTACTCGATAAGAAAGAAATAAAAGGGCTGCCAGAGCTAATCGACAAGTGCACAAATAAAGAAAATACCCCTGCTGAAAAATGCATCGTGAGAAGACCCCTGCTGACTACGCAGATAGGTGAATATGAAATGGATCAAGTCATCCTATATTTTGGTTCTGATGCGAATGTATTGCCCAAGCAGGCATGGGAAAAGATGGGGAGATTTGCACTGCAATGGTCTCCTATTCAGATCTGCATGGCAAATCAACAGAAGATTATTCCAATGGGGCACTTATATGGTGTAACAGTAGACATTAAGGGTGCCAACGCACTGGTTGACTTCGAGGTCATTGAAATAGTGGATGATAGTAACACGTACCCTATGCTACTAGGGATTGACTGGGCTTTTGATATGGACGCTAATCAACTTGAAGAAGTGAAAAATGGTGTTTGAAAGGAAGGCGCTCAGGGTTGTTGTGCCACTAGACCCTGCTGAGGGAGCACGTTATACAAAACTTGTTTGTGACTTTGTGGAAGATGATGATGATGATCTGGATCAAATATACAAGATCACAACGCAAAACGAAGATTGGATCAATCCTATAGTCGATGGACGAATTGTGTGGGATAGGGATAGTTCCTACACCTCAAACTCAGACAAAGAGCTTGAACACTAGTAGAATCAGTTGCATGAAGTATCTATGTTGTGTTGCAATATGATGACCAAATCACTATGGTGTGTTTCAAATGAGGTAAGGAAGCTTCCACATTATGATGGTTTGACTGATGTCGATCTATTTTTAGATGAATTTGAGAAGGAAGTACCCGAAGAACATCACTTCCAAGCACTGGATTTGGCACTGCGCTAATTTTAAATGTTGGGAAAACTTTTTAATTCTATGCAATCTCCCTTGATAGTATTAAAAATGTGTTTAGGATCGTCTCATATTAACCAAAATGTGAGGAATTATGTGTCAAGTATGGAGTGTGTTTTATGAGAAATTTATGAGGTTAATTAGTTGTTTAAAACACATATACAACAAGTAAATTGTAGAAAAATAAAACACAACAACTCATAAACACAAATCTAATAAAGGACTTCACCCCTCCTGGGATACATCTCCTTGGACCTACTTCGATGGCTAGGCCCTCTTTGGAGTAATGGTCAATTGTATGATTACATACACCTACGATGCTCCAATGGCTTTGAAACCTACTCCATTAGATTTAGAAGACCCAAAAACCCCAAAAATGATTGTCCAAGCTCTGCAATTGGGCTTCAGCTGATCTAGGCTTGACCTCCTCTCCAGGTAGCCCTAAGCTTCCTTAAACTTCAACATAGAAAAATCACATACATAAGTGCCTTTCTACCTTGAAACCTATTCCATTATTTTCAGAGCATCCAAATCATCTATGAATGACTCTTTCTAAGCCAAAATTGGTCAAAAATAGCCAAAGTTATGGTTTCTTCAATTTTTCCTAGGAAATCTCCACTAAATCTAGAAAAACTCTAGTTAACTCCACCAAATCTGGAGTTAATGCCAAATTTATTAGCTCCGTCAAAAGATCTGCCAACTAAATCCCGCTTTAATTAAGTATAAACATAGATTAATTAGCATTAATCCCATTTAGCACGTTAATGACATGGTTAGCATAAAATTCTAGCAGTTAAGGTTTGCAATGCTGGTCACATGAGTGGTTACCATTAGTGGTTTACCTCCACACTCCGCCAAGTTAACTTTAAATAAAACATGCACACCATACTTTTTAAGTCATAACATGTGGTATGGTAGTAAATCTCGGCACTTGTGTGGGCGAGGTCATGGGTTCAACTCCCTGAACTGCCACTATAATTTTATATGACCTTTGAGAGGGCATGTGGCAGCCTCTCATTGGTCCTCCCAAAATGCCATTGACCAATCATGTGACACAAAATGTCAAGACCCCATTGAGCCACCTATGGGAATATTCCCTAGAATATTATTTTTTCTGACTGGGATATATGGATGCCTAGTCAGCATCCCAATCAGGTTCAGTTCCTTATCTAGAAGCATACTTGGATATATACCCATAGTGGCTTCCATACCTATCTCTGGCAAAGTTAACAGCATATCAACCTATGACTATTAGACCCATACCAAGATCCAGTAGTATACTTTAGCATTTACAGATCTCTTTCGGTATCCTATTATCCGGGTTACTCACCATACAGAGTAGATTGAAGGCCATGAAATTGAGAGAAGGTTCAAGATCCATAACCGGGTGACAAAATTTTGCATGTTTGATCAAACGAACAACAGGCTCTAACTTTCTCATACAAACTCCATTTTGAGTGAAATTAGTTGCATTGGGATCATATCACCAAGGCGTACATTGTCATTTAGGGTTTCATTAATTCTGAGCAATTTTATTTTTGAGCAAATTTTTGCCCCTAATCCAAATTCTGATCACTCCTTCCCATTGACAGGCTTTTGGAACCACAAAAGATGGTTATCTGATGAGAGCTAAATACTTTTCTCCTTACCAAGTTCTATCAATTGATTATACTTGGAAAAATCTCCATGACAACCACTTGGGTTCACTAACATGCCTTGCCTTGCAAATGGCTTGGCACTTCAACCAATGTTCTCCTTTTGTTGCTGACCCAATCCAACACTTGTTGGTTGCTTGCTGATCAAACACCCTGTTGTACCAAAGTGATCCCTCAATTCTTGGAAAGTTGACTGATGGCCTTCCCACTGAGAATCATGTTCCTCCTTTGTAACACATGCATTCGATGCAAGCTTCTCCTTGGAAACCAATTTTCCAAGTTAAGCCCATCTGAGTGAAGTACAATAATGAGTTCCAATATCAGTAATAAAAATAAAATAAATGGCCATTATTTTACCTTCACGGTTCCAAATTCCACATCTAGAAGAATGAATTTGCCATCTCTTTCACTTTTTGGCATCAACACATCAAATCGCATTGTAGACCATTTGATATTTTACAAGCGCTGCAATTGTTTTTTGCATTTTTGTCCACTTTCACTTCTTGATTCCATCATCCTCCATTATTAACATGTTTCTCATGTAATGATTTGAGAATGAAGGCTAATCATGAGCCTCTTGCTCAAGCATGGACCTTCCAAAATCCTATCACATCTTGTCACAAAAAACACCATTAACCTTGAAAAACACTCATGCAAGAATATAACTTGACGACCTCTTCCTTTTGCTTCTTCAAAGCAACAAATGTCACATCATGTGAACATCGCCATTTCCTCTTACATCTTGGTGTATAAACCATCTTTGTGTTTATTTGATGGTTTACTAAACACAAATGGAAAAAACATGCTTCTTCAAACAACTGACTTTCAATTCAAGCAAAAACATGTGCAACAACTTGATGGTTTACAACAAGAATTCCACATTCTCATGAAATAATTCGTCACATCTCCCTTTCATCTTTGGAGACAAAATCAACTCTTCCAATTTGATATAACATACATGTAATAATCAATCAACCACACAAGCCGACACTCATGCATGTGCAAATGATCAACATTCTCAAGTTGACAACATACATGTTAACAAAGCAATCAACCAACACAAGTCAATTACTCATGCATGTTCAAGCACAATGAAACTATTAGAAATTCCACTGTTCAAACACACAAAATCTCATTCATGTATAACAATTCTCAGCTCTCTCACAAGTACAATCACAAGTACAAGAATCCCATTGGTATGTATGAGTACTTAAAGAGCTGAAATGACCAAATTTTCTGCAATAAAGTGATTCAACATACTCCACTTTCAAATAGCTTCCTGGCATAAACATGCAAGTTCAAGAATGCAACATGCATGAAAATTTGTAGTTTCAAATTGTCATCTTTGCTGCATCTAAGTGAGTCAGCATAACTCTACTTTTCCAACATCTTTCTTCATGCAATATGAAACACACTTTCAGGAGAAACGAAATGCATCCAAATAACAAGGAAGTGCATCAATAAGGAAAGATTTGCATCAATTATCAAAATAAATGCAAGGCCTTAATTGGTTAAGAAATATAACCATCTCTTTCCAAACCATTTCAATGGTGCTTCTTTCAGTTGCACTTCATCATGTGTATCATCGTGACCCACATCAATTATGGACTCCTCTTTTCCATTCTTGCCAAAATATCTCTCCATCTTCTTCAAATGTCATGGATGACTTGTTGGATGCAAAGTCCAACACTTGTCTACAAGATGACCCTGCTTATGGCAATGAGTGCAAAATAATTGCATCTTCTTTTCAACATGGTTTCCATTATCCAATGAACCTTTGTCTTTCTGTCCCTTTTGTTTTGAAAGTTTCCTATGTATCGCTATCATCTTCCAACACCTCAAAATAGTATGGTTATTCAAACCACAAAGGGAACATGTAAATTTTCTCCAAATCTTATGTGAAGATTTACCATGTTTATCATAATCAAAAAGAAACTTGATTAAAGGTAGATTTATACCTTGCACATTCACCTTTGTCTCCTTCTTAAGGAGGTGAATTTGATGAGGTAGTGGCTCTCTTTGGAATACCAACAATGGTTTCAGTGACCTTAGAGCTCTCAACATCCTCTTGTTTTCCACTTCCACTAGTTGCATGGTTATGAGCATCTTCTTACAAAGTTGTTATAAAAATTTTGCATTCCTCATGAACACAAACTTCACAAGCTTGAGGTAATGAACATGGAATGAAAGTCCTTCTTGGAACACCTTCATGTGCCTCCTTGTCTTTGGACCATTCTCCATCATGTTTCCCATAACCAAGACCCAAATACCTTGGCCTTTCCTTAACAACAATTGGCTCAACTATGCCTTGTGAATGGTTGCCTAACCCTTTACCTTCATAGCCCATATTCATCAATAATTTGGACCCTATTCCTCTAGTGTGTCTTTCAAAAGCACCAAAACATTCATTTTGAGAGGAAATTGAAGATAAAATTGAATTTCATACCTCATTTTCATGCACATACTTGGCTAGGGTTTCCTTAGCATCATGGAGTTGAATCTCCATCTCATGCATCTTTTCAAGAAGCTCTTGCTTCTCCTCCTTCATGGCCATCAATTGCTCTTGAAGTATAGTGTTCTCCTTCCCATATTCATATAGCTCTTGTACCATATCTCTCATGATGATAATCTCTTGCAACATCTCTTCATCAAAGAGTCTTTCTAAGGAATATGGATTAGAAACATTATTTGTTGAAGCTACCATCACATAAACTTGCAGACACTTAAATTCTCCTTGCACAAATACAAAACCAATGGCTAATTTTCTAGCTAACCTTGGAAAACCATCTCAGGATTAAAATGAGCTAACAGTGCTCTGATACCAACTTTATCTGAAATGTTGGGAAAACTTGTTAATGATATGAAAGCTCCCTCATTAGTATTAAAAATGTGTTTAGGATCGTCTCATATTAACCAAAATGTGAGGAATTATGTGTCAAGTATTGAGTGTGTTTTATGAGAAATTTATGAGGTTAATTAGTTGTTTAAAACACATATACAACAAGTAAATTGCATGAAAATAAAACAAAGAAACTCATAAACACAAAGCTGATAAAGGAGTTCATCCCTCCTGGGCTACATCTCCGTGCACCTGCTTCAATGGCTAGGCCCTCTTTGGATTAATGGTCAATTCTATGATTACATGCACTTGCAATGCTCCAATGGCTTTGAAACCTTCTCCATTGGATTTAGAAGACCCAAAAACCCCAAAAATGGCTCTCCAAGCTCTGCAATTGAACTTCAGCTGATCTAGGCTTGACCTTCTCCCTTGGTGGCCCAAGGCTTCCTTAAACTTCAACGTAGCCAAATCATGTACAAAAGTGCCTTTCTACCTCTGTATCCTGTTCCATTATGTTTAAAGCATCCAAATAATCTAGGAATGACTTTTTCTAAGCCAAAATTGGTTGAAAACTGCCAAAGCTATGGCTTCTTCAGTTTTTCCTAGGAAATCTCCACTAAATCTGGAAAAACCCCAGTTAACTCCACCAAATTTGGAGTTAATGCCGAATTTATCAGCTCCGCCAAAATATCTACCAACTAAATCCCGCTTTAATTAAGGATAAACACTAATTAATTAGCACTAATCCTACTTAGTGCATTAATGGCATGGTTAGAATAAAATGCTAGTGGTTAAGGTTTGCAGTGCTAGTCACATGAGCGGTTACCTTTAGTGGTTTACTTCCAAACTCCGCCAAGTTAAACTTTAAATAAAACATGCACACCATACTTGTTAAGTCACAACGTGTAGTATGGTGGTAAAACTCGACACTTGTGTGGGCAAGGTCATGGGTTTGACTCCCCACCCTGCCACTATAATTTTATATGACCTATGAGAGGGCCTGTGGCGGCCTACGGGCTTGCCACATGCCAACCTCTCATTGGTCCTCCCAAAATGCCATTGACCAATCATGTGCCGCCAAATGTCAAGACCCCCATTGGGACACCTGTGGGAATATTCCTTAGAATATTACAAAGAATATTCCCTAGAATATTCTTTTTGCTGATTGGGTTGTACAGATGCCTAGTTAGCTTCTCAGTCACAAAATTTTCCATGTTTGACAAAACGGACACCAGACTCTAACTTTCTCATACGAACTCTGTTTTGAGTGAAATGAGTTGCATTATGATTGGATCACTGAGACAGACACTTTCGTTTAGGTTTTGATCGATTCTGAGCACTTTAATTTTTGAGCAAATTTTTGCCCGTAATCCAGATTCTGATTATGCACGCTATGCCTGCCTGTTGGTGAGGTATGCACAAGGAGAGCTTCCCTGGATGGAAGGAATATAGAAGAATGATGAGATTAAGGTTTGGGTATGCTAATGCCTGGATGACATAAAAGTATAGTGGGAAGGATGATCCATGCGATCATCTAGCACAATGGACTAAGGCCTAGGGAACGAAACCACAACTAGAATGGGTGCACATTTTTTGTCATACTTAGATACAATCTCAATAAACTAGTATTTGGAAAATGACCTTCGCCATGGGGCATCTGAATGGGGCATCTTTGAGGATGGGTTTGAATGCATTGATCAAGCGCTCTAGAAGATAAAAGTAGTTATATTCAGAATGCCTAAGGAACTGATTGAATGGGCTTAGCTAGATTGGAGTACACAGTTGCGCCATGTGGTGGAATATTATAATGTGACTGATGAAGAGGAAGAAGAAGACTCATAGAATAATAGCATTCTAGAGATAGAGGGACAACATGAAGTCGAAGGACCGAAAGCAGAAAACCTGGATATATCAGAGCCTTCGAAAACTAAACAAGTAAATATTGGATATGAAGCAAAGCCTAAGTTCGAAAAGGTAGGAGGCTATTGGGATGAAGATATAGTTTATAAGGTGCCCGAATTGTTGCATGAATATCAGGACTTATTTTCAACAAAGTTTGCAAATCTAAAGGGGATCGTTGGAGATTTGGGGTTATGAATATTACATTGAAACTAGACGTGAAGTCTGTTAAGTAGAGACCTTATCAGCTAAATCTAAAGTATAAAGAAAGGTGTGCCAAGAGATTGATAAAATGTTGGATGTCAGTACTATCGAACCAATAGAAGAATCTGATTGGGTAAGCCCAATGGTTGTCCAAGAGAAGAGACAGAAAAGTGAAATCAAGATATGCATAGATCTAAGAAACTTGAATGATGCATGTGTGCATGATTCGTTTCCAACACCATTTACAGATGAAGTATTAGATAATGTTGGTGGATAAGAGGCTTATTCATTTACTGATGGACTCTCAGGATACCATCAAATAAATATTGCGTTGGAAGATCGAAGCAAGACAACCTTCACGACGGAGTGGGGTTGCTTTCAATATATAGTAATTCCATTCGAATTGAAGAACGTGCCTGTAATCTTCTCCCAGGTAGTAATCACGACGTTCAAGGAATTTATTCTTAATTTTTTGGAGGTTTATTTTGATGATTGGACTGTGCTTGGGTTGGTAAAGCGCCATGTTGCAAGGTTGCGCTTTATGTTGGATACATGTCGAAGGTATAAGATCGCGCTGAATTTGAAGAAGTGCATATTCTGTGTGCCCTTTGGAATTTTATTCGGCATGTAGTATGTAAGCAGGGATTGATGGTGGACCCTACGAAGATCATCATGATTGTGAATTTGGAGGCTCCTAGGAATGTAAAATAGATGTGTGCGACCTTGGGGCACTCTGGGTATTATAGAAATTTTATCAAGGCATATGCTCAGATAACCGCACTGATGGAAAAATTACTGAAGAAAGATGCGATGTTTTGTTGGGATGAAGAATGTTAGCGCAACCTGGATGTGCTAAAGGAAAAGATGGTGACTGCGCCTATTTTGGTGTTTCCGGACTAGAAGAAAGAATTCCATGTGCATGTAGATGTAGATGCTTCTTGCATTTCTCTTGGTGCAGTATTAACACAGGCAAGAGAAGGAGAAATTGATCATCAAATAGCCTTCGCAAGCATAAAGTTATCAAAGGCTGAAAGTAATTATTCCACTATAGAGTGCAAAGGATTGACGATGGCCTACATGCTGAAAAAATTTCGGCATTACTTGTTGGGTGGACATTTTAAAATGTATACATATCACTCTGCGTTGAAGTACTTGGTCAATAAGATTGTTTTTTTTTGGGGCGGGGGGGGGCGGGGGGATCTACTGATGGTTATTATTGTTTCAAGAATATTTCTTTGAAGTGATTGTGAAGCCTGGAAGGCTAAATGTAGTACCAAACCACTTGTTAAGGATTGAAAAGGGCGAAGAACAAAATATTTTTGAGGAAGGAATGTCAGATGCATAACTTTTTATGGTGTGTGTTGCGAATGACCTTTTTTGATATCATTCAATTTTTAACCATGGGTACAACTTCAGAAGGATATTCCACTCAGCAAAGGAAGGAATTAGCAGTCCGCTCTGCAGATTTTTCAGTGATTTTGGGTCACTTGTATAAGATGGGAACAGATGAAATACTGCGTAAGTATGTTCTAGAATTTGAAAGCGCCAGTATCCTCGCCAAAGCACATGGAGGAGTGGTGGGAGGACACTATGCAGGAAAAGTGATTGCGCAGAAGATTTTGCATGCTAGGTTATGGTGGCTAACATTACATAAGGATTCTAAAGCATACTACAAGGTGAGTGATGCTTGCCAAAGGACAGGAAAGCCTTCGCAAAGAGATGAATTGCCTTTAAATCCTCAAGTTTTGCTGCAGGTATTTGATAAGTGGGCTATTGATTTCATAGACCCAATACAACCACCAGAAAAGAAGATGGGTGCGCAGTATATTATTACTACAACAAAATATTTAACCAGATGGGTGAAATGCGTAGCCAGTGAAGGATTGTACAGCTACCACCGCTGCAAAGTTTTTGTTTCAATATGTCTTAACATGGTTTGGTTGCCCTAAAGCGCTGATGAGTGATTTGGGTATCCATTTCTTGAATGAAACAATCAGCGCGATGCTTGAATAATTCGAGGTATACCACCAAAAGAGCATGCCCTATCACCCACACGTGAATGGAACAATGGAAGCATTTAACAAAATCTTGGAGAACGCATTGACAAAGGTCTGTAACACGCAAAGGAATGACTAGGGTGTGCACGTACCCACAGTTTTATGGGCATATAGGAAAACTTGCAAGAAGTTGATTGGCCAAACATCGTTTAGGTTGGTCTATGGGATTGAAGCAGTGATGCCTATGGAATATATTGTGCCAAGTCTACATATTGCAACTTTGACAGAGATGGCAGATCGTGAGACCTTGGAGGAATGGCTCGCATCGCTGATGGAGTTGGAAGAGGACGCTTTCTTGTTGGATTTCACCAGCAAGTACAAAAGGAATGAGAAAAAGTATGGCATGATTGGCATATTAAGTTGCGCACTTTCAAGGTGGATGATTTATGACAACAAATTCATGAAGTTTTCAGGGAGATTTCAAATGCACTAATTAGGGCCCTATGTTATTAAGGAAATCATGGATGGCAGTGCAGTTGAGCTCGCGAAGCTGAATGGGGAGCCACCCCTGGGAAAGTGAATGGAAGTAGGTTGAAACTGTATACATGGGATCCTGACCCCGCACAATGACTATATGGTTGCAGGAAATTAGCTATTACGGTCTGTGAATCAAAGGATGAGATAGGTAGAGTCACATTTGACTTCCAGATGAAGATATTAGAATTACAATTGAAGCTACATTTGACTACTCCACCAAAGGTTAGGGAGCAGCAAGGCGAAGCTATAAAGGAGCACATGACTACTATGGAGAATGCAATCAAAGGTTGAAACTTCCTTTTTAACAATGCCATGGAGTTATGGGACACTTTGTAGGAGGACCTAAACTTGCAGACACTAAGTACGGAAATCTGAGAGTATCAATAAAGATATGATGCGAGCAGGGCAACTACGTGCACATTGGCACCAATCCAGCGCTTTGTGCGCCTACAAGAAGGGAAGTTGATACAGGCACAAGTACATGAGTTGTAGAAAAATGAATCAGTGTTAAAGGCTCAACTTCAACCTTGGACAGAAGAGGTCAGGCAGATCTATTAGACCATTCAATAGAAACTAAAATCTCTACAACAGACCCATAGGAATATGCAGCTTGCAGTAGAAGGATCAACTACAGAATTTGGTCGAAGAGGTGAAGCAGGCTACAATACAAGGCATCACGGAGCTGGAAGCATTGAAGCAGGATTTTAGTGAGTTCCACCACAAAGTAGAGAAGAGAGCTGAGTGACTCAAGGGTGAGTCACCATATTTGTGTTGGGGGCCTATTGGGATAGAGTCCCTAGGGTCAATTTTGGGTTAGTTTAATCAATTTTTGAGCAGAATTTTGTAAAGAATGTAAAGTCTCCGCGAAGTGTGGAAGCAAAGCGCGCAACTAAGTTAGAGTCAAAGGGGCTTTAGCCCCTTAAATGGGTAAGTAATAGGATGGTTTTGAGACTCACCCATAGGCCGTGGGCCATGGTATTGTAATAGAAAGGCTATAAATATTTGAGTCATTGCGAGTATAGAAAAATAACTTAAGGTGAAGAAAAAGTAAAAAGGCAAGTGCTAAGGCAGGGAAGCTCTGTTTTCCTATACTTAGGTGAAAGGGGAAGGCTCCTGCAGTTGAGTGTGCAGAGACATTAGCAAGTTCGTAGCTGAGTGCGCAAGCCCCTCCAGTTGGGTGCGTAGGGTGGAAGAGTCTGTAAATTGAATGTTGAATCTAATAAATATTGATTTTGGACTGAATATATTCCATCTATGCCTTGTTCTTATTTATGTTAAGTGTATTCATTTTCTATTAAATAAAGTGTATTCTCTGCACGAATCTGTTAGATATTTAATACTCATGCATGAAAAGTGTAACAAACTGTTTCGCGAATATATTAGATAGATATGGTAATATAAATGTTTGGAATAGGTAGATCTGCTTGAAGGTAGATCTCTGGTTGTTATTTACTAAGCGAAAGTTGTGAGTTTGTTTCTTTTAGGTCTGAAATGCCTAATCGTAGACCTTCGCGAAGATCTGGGGGGAATTTGGATAGAGTTATAGTAGTGGACCATAGGAAGGTATAGATTTGTTCAAAGGAAGATTTGAGCTACAAGGGCTTCAGAATACACATCACATAGTCTATGGATGCAAAAACCTGGTTCTAACATCCCCCAATATTGCTTCAGGTGAGACTGTAGCCTACGCTATGTGGGTTGTTGCTGAAAATGCCATCAGTTAGGGTTTTGTTGGTTGGTGCAAATAACTATGGACCTGGGTCAGGCCCCCTTAAGCCAAAATTAAGGCTTGAAGGTAGGGAGTCATCAATGTGATCTTGATTTCCATCTGCTATTGCAATTTGGTGTCCCTTTGTCTTTCTTGATTGATCAACTTGTCTTAGAAGCTTCAAAGGTATCTTCTAGCAGGGTCTCCTTCTTCATCTCCTTCATCATCATCCTTTCATAATATGATATAATACCTGTAACTGAAATCCACTCATGAAAAGATGACATCAGTTTGATAAACCGCTAGTCTAACTTGCTTCATGACAACCATTGACTTAGATGGAAACACATGATATGCTTGGAAAAAGGCTCAAGGATTGCATTGTTGCGCAAATCAGGAGGTCAATGGCTAGGACTAAGCCTTGAGACTGCATAATGTGCAGTTTAGGCAAGCCAGGTTTAGACATCTACATAGTTGAGGGGCTCAAGGGGTCAGGCTAAAGGCTTGAGGCTTGATGTTACCCATTGTGCAGTTATGGAGGGACAAAGGCTAAGGGATTGCGCAGTTGCACAGTTCAAGAGGTCAAGGCTAAGGCTTGTTGCTTGAAGCAAAGAAAAACTACATTTGTGTGATGTGTGATGCTTGACATTGAAAACGATACATTCCAGAATGAAGATAACATGAAAATGACACTTATTACAGTGAAAAGAAGCAAAAGTGACAATTGTAAACATGAAAGAAACACTTGCGAAAGTGAAGGTCCACCAAAGCGATAGTTGGAGAAATGCACCGAAATAGAAGAACAAATGCAACCAAAAGTGAGAGACTATCGATGAAATGGCTTACTGATTTTCGGCATAGGTTGAACATTGCACAAGCACTATCTTGATGAACTTGTTCTATGGATGTCCAAGCCTACTTAAAAGAGTGCGCTCATGAACTTGTTGCGGACTGAGCATGTGTGAGCAGGTGACTTTGACACTTATCGACTGGCCATAAAATGACTATGGGACGAACAATCGTAAAATCCATAGTAGGCTCTAAAATTCAAGTATAGACCAAATTTTGGAAGGTATTTATCGCAACGACAACACCTTATTGGAACAAAATTCCCTACATAACAGATATGTTGGTGGGGTGTTATCATTGGTATAAAAGCCATCATTTTGTATCTTGGGTAATAAAAATGAGAACCTTATTAAAAAAAATTATGTTCTTTTGTGCAAATTACTTTTATAAAAAAATTAAAAAATTATTATTTAAAAGTTTTTAAACCAAACCATTTTCTTATTTTCTTATTTTCTTCCCGTACATATCATTTATTTTATTTGATTGTTTATTAGATATATTTTTCCCAGATGATGATTTCATGCTTTTTACCAATCTTAGTGTTGGAGGATCACTCCATATATAAACATTTTTTTAGAATCTATTAGTATTGAGTAAAAACACACGACTTTTTTTGTAAGTCGTAGTGTCCCGAAAAACAAATAATAGGCAATACAATAGACATAGATTTTAACGGTAATTATTCTTATTTGTTTTGATTTGAAAATTCATTATAATCCTAGCACTCGATATGTATCATTCCGAGCAGAAAAACGACGTTGATGTTAAATGATGGTCCTAAATTTCGTTTCTTTCGGGAAACGAAAAATTTTCGTTACAATTGTTAATTCTTCCGGTGAAATTATGGGATATCTCAGGTCGTAAAACATTCATTATATGTATAAATTGTCCTCACGTGAGAAGAACTTAAACGATTAAATTTTACATGAATTTGAAAAATAAGAAGTAATTGGGGCACAAACTTCTATGCCACTAATATTAAAATATTGTTGGTATAACCCCAATTATTTTAAGGCATTTAGAATAAGTTGTATAATATGCATCAATTCCATAGACGTCAATATTTTGAGCCTCTATGTTATGTTGTCTGTATGGAGAGCCTAATGCAACCAAGTTCAAGCTTAAACAATCTCCCATAATGCACCAGGTGAGTAAAGGGGTTAGATTCAATTGGGAACATATTTTGACTTCAAACCTACAAACAAAAATAAGAAAGTCCCAAGCAACCCACTTAGACATTGCCCAAGTTTCTTTATGTATACCTATCTTATTGATGCAGTTTGCACAACTACTCCTTTCCCTCTCATGAAGTAGAATTGGTTTTTTTTTAAAGAACCTATTCATGTTTATTGATTTGAGCTCTTGGAATCAAAATGAAAATATAATTTATATGATATTTGTGATAACTTTCATGTTTCTTTATATTCTTTACTTTTTCATCAATTGTGCCCCATGATCACCTAGGATGTTATGCATTCTCTCAGAAGTATCAATGATTCATATAGAGATGAGGAGTTTTCTTATATTCATTTATACAAGTGTGAATATTCTCCTCATTGACTCCCTAAATACAGACTAAAAATATTGATTATGAGAGAGGTAGCATACTAGATTGTTATTAGTAGTAATGCTTCATCTTTGAAGAAAAGCTGGAAAAGGATTTGGCCTTATTTTCCCATTCCAATTTGAATTTATAGTTTATCGAATGCCCAACATGTTGTTTTAGAATCCAAACATATAGAAGGAATTTACTTGGTTTGAGGAACCATGAGAAAACATGATCCTAAAGAAATTGGTTTAAAACATTGTACTGCAACTAAGACCGCTTTATATATTCATGATGAATATCCTTTTGACATGTTTTTTCAAAGGGCCAAAATTTTTGAGAAAGTTTTACAAATATTTCATAATATTCGAGATCCTAAGAAAGCAACTAATTTTTTTTAGATTAAGAAAAGGCCTACAACGTTAAGGGAAAAAAGAAAAACTTTTTGAGATGGATCCTAGTTTCACTACTGACCAAGAAGAATTAACTTCAAACAAGGACATTTTTTCTACTAGTAAAGAAACTACAATTATTTATGTTGAGGATTTGAATGAAGAAGAAAAAGAGCAACAAAAAAAAGTGAAAAGATGAAAAAAAGGAGAAAGAAATAGAACTAAAGAAAGAAAAGAAGGAAAGAGAAGATGAAGCTAAAAAAAAAGGGATAGGAGTTAGACAGATGAGAACAACTGCAAACAGAAGAGAATTTGAGAAAGGAAGAAACAAGGAAGAAGAGAAAGAGAGAAACAAAGCATAAGATACAACACAAACGAGAATTACAGAGATAAAAACAAGAAGAATAACAAAGTAAAATATAACTAGAGTTAAAAATACAATAGGAAAAATGGAAATAAATGCAGAGTTAGCAAGGACAACAACATAAATATGTAGAGAAAATTCAAGCGAGTAAAGTTGGAGTTGATAAGTGTACTCCTTTTAAAACAACCATTACTCCAACTACTTCTATTCAAACCACACAATTAGTTCAATCCTTGGTGTAGTTTTCCAACAACTATGGATTTAGACACACTAACCCCTGTAGAAGACATAGTGATTCCTCTGATTACTTATGTCTTCCAAACACCAAAAGAGTGTATTCAGAGAAAAGGGGAAGAAAATAAAATTTGAGGAATACGAAATATTGCCACTAGAACCAACTTTCATATGGAACATCTCGTTTGAATGACAATGAGTTTCTATAAGAAATTGCAAATGTTCTAGAAGCATTTGATGATGTTAATAAATTGTCAGTTAGTAAGTGACCTACAAAAGTAAAATAAGAAAAAGAATGAATTGTACTCTTGCAAGAGGTTCAAAAACAAAGAGGCTTACTTGAAAAAATTCTTTAGCAGAAAAAATACCAATTCCCTGTTAAATTTAGTTGTGATCTTTCAATGACAAAAGAAGCTCATAATAGGGAAATTCAATATTTAAAGAACCAACATATCATGTTTATCTAAACTATATATAGGAAAATCAAACTTCAAATATTTTGGATTATAAACAATAAATCTCAATCTTGAAAGGTCAAGCTAAAGAATTAAGAAAAAAATGGGGAGGTGATGAATTCTTCAAGACTAAAGCATTGACAATAAATGAGAAATTTTTTCATTTACAAAAGCACTTCTATAAAAAAATTGTATGAAATTTAATTTTTACATAATAAGCTCACAAACAATTTTGATTTTCCCATGTTGCGTTGGATATATGAAATTATGGAAATTTAAATATATTGATATTTTTTAATAGCTTCTAAAGCTAGTAAAGAAATACGATATGTAGCTTTAGATTTCTCTAGATATTTGGATAGGAAAATATCAATTCATGCAAGATATACTATTGGAATCCAGTAAACTATGTTTAGATATTTGGGATGGAGCATTAGAAATATCAAAAAATTTGAAATTCCAATTCTCAATTTTCTTGGGGAGATGGTCCCACTTGTATATTTTTTGAGTGCTATGGTAAAAATTGAGGAAGTAAATTAGATTAAAAGAATGAGTCAATGGAACAATAGTCTTGATCAAAAACTAATTTCTAAATTAGAAGAATATTCTTCCCACATAAGTACATTGAAGGAAAATTGCCTATGCATTCCAACTCAACTCAACACTTGTGAATTAATCGTTAAAAGTTCCATGGCCTTCCCGAATCACCCAATCATTTGCCTATATTGTAAGGTGGCAATATTATCTCGAACAATGAGAAAAAGAAAACAAGTGATGACTAATCTAAATCCCAAGAGGATTTTCATTTGTTTTATATTTGTATTTATGGTTGTAAGTATTTTTGGATAATAGTTAGAAAGAAGTGAAAACATTCCCTTATTTTTAGGATTTTTTTCTATATTATGAACTTTTCTACTCAAAATTGGGGTTAGAATGAGATATTTCTATTATTTTGAAATGCAATTTGTGAAGACCAAATTTTGATGAGTCAAAACATGTATGTTGACCCAAATTCTATGCATTATAATCGAGCTCCATACTTAGTCGTTTTCTCTTGGGTTTGTATGAAGGAAACATGCACAAGTTATCTCCCTGCATCAGTTTTCATTTGCATACATCTTCTCCACACTCAACACTTAGCCAAAATTCTAGTATGTGGACTTTTTTCATCCATATGTTCCCCTACACATGTTACCTTTCCCTCACACCATATTTTTGTACCTTTTATTTTTGCACATCTTATCTCCACACATCTTACCTTTGCACATACTTCACTCCCACACATTGTAAGATTTCACACACCCATTCCTCTGCATGCATTTATTCCTATGCATGACAATTCTCCATAAACAACCTGATAAGAGCCCAATTCACCAGATTTACTTAAGTTCCTTTAAGTAAAACCACCATTTTCTCATATCGAGGTTATCAAGAGCCCATTTAAGGAATTTTGATCATCGAGGTAAAGCAAGTTCTTGATGTGGTACAATGTCATTAGCTCTTCAAGTTCTTAATATTGTACTAAGTGAATTATTTCGCATCATCTCATGAAGGGAGTGACCATAAGCATTGATGTCCCATTATTGTATCACATGGTCCAAATAGAGTGGTATGAAAGATAATAACATCCTATTAATTATACCAAATAATGGGGATTCAACAACTAAGGTCCACTAATTCTGTATTGATTCCTTAGACATTTCTAAGTACATTGAATATATGTAAACTAAAATAAAGAAGGATGAATTTTGTAGATAAACAATTAATTCACTCACCCGCCTCAACAAGAGCTTTCATTGGCCCATATCTTATGTTGGTCCTCAGTATCACAATGATAATGTTGCAACTCCAAGGGTTTCATATTTAGTTATCAACCCAAGGTTTGTACAAACTTAAGAGGATTCAACACTATGTGTGAAACGGGAACTATCTCTTTCCTCTTCTAATAATTATATAGGTGAGTTATGTTGTAGTGTAGGTTACATGAATAGAAATGTAGTCAACTTATCGAGCTAATTATGATACAGGAAAGTGAAATTGCATAAGTAACTTGCAAAAGTGAAATGACACACATATGCTTATTGCAAGAAATTTCAAGCACACCTTTCTTGAAAAATAAAAAACTTGAAATGTGAGCTTAAAATCTATGTTGCAGAAGCTAAAAACAACATTCATAAAGAAAACAATAAAAGAATCTAGAGGAAAAATCATGAGATTTATAATCTTCCATATTCCAACCTCAAAATCTGAGAGATATTATAATGTGTTAAGGAAACTAACACAAGGGTTTATTTCTAAATTGAGTGAAGAAAATAAGCTATTTGCAAACTGCTATAGAATTACATACTTTGTTATAAGAAAAGCCAGTGAGTAAAAAAAACTACTAAAATACAAATTTAAGGTGAGAGAAGGGGGTAGGGATGATGGGAAATGATGTTATTCAACTATTAAAGGCATGTAACAACTAAGTATAAGATTTAGCACTCTAAAACCAATCTATGTTCATCCTCCATAATCATAATCTCGGTTGCACAATAAAATGGAATATTGTAGAAATTGTGACAGCAAATGAAATGAAATGGAAAAAGACTTGAAAAATGGAACAATAGGGATATGAGTGATATGTGAGGATTACATATTGTATAAACTACAAACAAAGAAGGTTAGCTCATAAAACTACTGAATTTAACCAACCATAAAGCTATTAAACTCTAATTTCTAGATATGTTGATTTAAAATCTAAACAAAGAAAATTTAAAGCATTAAAATAACAACAATAGAAATACAAGAGTGCTCTAAAGATTTTGGAGTGAGCCCAACCCAAGGCCTTCAAAATCCTAATCCATTCCTTCTCTACTACCTCGAGGGCCAATTTGAATCACTTATTTATACATCAAGTGGGGGAGAAGCCTTTTGAGAGGAGGGTTGTATCCCCTCCCCCCTCCAAAAAAAAAAAAAAAACCTAAATAGAAGGGATCTTACCCTAGATCTAACTTGCAGCATCAGGAAGCATTAAATTCCCTAAGCCAGGAAAGTTTGAGTCTTCTTACTACATGGAGAAAGTCCTTAGAACTTCTCCAACGCTGGATACCTTATAATATTCTCAATAAATTTATAAATCCTACACAATAAGAATACTAAGGCACAAAAGCATGAAAAACGTGTTGAATCCGCTAGGAATTCATTAAGCTAGGAAAATATACCATTAATTGAAAAATGTGGGGTCAAAAATTATTTTATGTGCCTATGAGTGGATTGATGGGCCTTATGATTTACCTATACTGGAGGCCCATCATACCCCTTACTGGAACTATTTATCATCCTTGAGAAACTCAATCTTCCTCTCTTCTCTGTGTAACACCCCCCTATTCTACCCCTGGTCATTGTAATGATGATTGTAAGTGTAATGCCAACATGGAAGAACCATGACTAGTTGAACATTTGATTAAAAATATAATAATTATTATTATTTAATTAACACAACTGAAGGTTATATAGCCTTAGATATCTTTGGTCTAAGGAAATTTTGATGTCTATATATTTTGCTTAAAGTCATGACGCCAACCAACTAATTAAAAGACATTTATTGATGGCATGCTAGTGGATTATAATTGTTGCTCACTTATTAGGTGCCTATTATGTGATATGAATAGGCTCATACTCACCCAAGTAGGGAGGAAGTGGCAAGACACCACCTGACACATGAAAAAGAGGGGGTTGGACATGGATTTTTCATGTCAGGAAGTGAAGGAGAAGGAATGGATGCATTCATAGGATTATACAAAAGGACCCAGAGAAAAAGAAAAAGGGAGGTAGTAGCAGGAAGTAGACAACATTGGCTAGGGAGAGGAATGTTCTTTGGGATATTTTGGGGACTCATCTTGAGTCTTAGATTGTTGGTTCAAGATGGTTCCATTTTCCATCAAAAGGTGTTCAAGAATGATGTGAGGCAGCATGTGTAATGGTGGGCCATGATATGGATCAAAGATAGATATAGAGCTTAATATATAGTTGTAACTTGGAGTTGGTGCTTGGTGATCTTAAGCTAGTTCCTTGTGACTCTGGGCACCAATTCCATGATTGTGTTTGAAACCCTATTTGTTTAAGCCTATGTGGATTGTATGAAGTTCAGTGAAAAACTAAACCACTAGTGTAAACCTTCCCGATGCAAGCAACACCTCAGACCCTAGATTTGGCTTGGGGGTGGTCAACTACAAGAAAGGTTGTAGTGTCAGTGGCATATGATTGGGAGGAGAGTGAAAATCCCTCCTTCAGTTTCCAACCATCTCAAACTTATTCAAATAACTATTCTTGGATTATGCATGTTAGTCCATAGATTGTAAGGTGCCTTATTTTGTTTATGAACAATGATTAATCCTATACCATTTATATAAGGATGCATGATTCGTAGTTTAATCACGATTGACCAGCTGACTTGTGTATATGTAGTGAATATGAGTTGCTTTAAGTATGTGGATGTAGTCTTTCTATTCTTTGCAAATTTTCTAATATGAACCTGATTGGTGATTTGATATCACTCAATATTGATATGTGATTTCATGAGTTTCTATCATATTTATATGTTTATAAGTTTGTGCAGCTCACTGTTATAACCACAATGGTGGGATACCTCATTTGGAGTGCATTTTATATGCTTAGTTTATGGAATAACTCTATCTTAGGTTTGTTAATATCTATACATGACCATAGTGAATGCTTTGCTTTAGATGCCATCGTGGTCATGATTTAAAATTATGAATCTATGTGATTGATGATATTTCCATGATTTACAGAGTTACATGTATATGAATGGTTTCTTAATATGCTTAGCTAACTTTTTTTTGCATGTGATTTCCATAATATCACTTGTTACAAACATCATGGTTCATTGCCTTGTTGGAGGCTACATAATCCCTCATGGGAGCAGGATGTAGTATGTTGCATGGATGTTTGAAGTTCCTTGGTTGATAAGATATAACATGTGATTTCAATAATTTGATATGTTTATGATGGTGCAATGCATTATAAATCAATAAAACTGATAGTATTTGTTTTGGACTGCCCTCATGATCTTGAATGGTATAGTTGTATCTAAGTTTGCATAATGGATATACTTATGGAATGTATGATGAGTAGAAAATTATATGGTTGGATAAATGTTTCAACTCTGTAAATGGGAATTTTGGGTAATGCCCTACTTCAAGGTGAACCTTGGTAAAATCCCTTGAAGCTTAGAGAAATTCTAAGTTTAAGTATTATAGGAATTCGAAGTTGTATTCGGCGCTAGATATTGTTTTAACTAGCAAATGTATTTGGGGGAAAAGGAGTTGTATACCCATTCAACTAGTAGATGTATTTGTATATCTAGACATCTAGCCTACTAGCACTGATATATTATCTAATAAGTTCTAGATCTAGATTTTGGAATTGTATCTAGGGTGGTGCTTTTAGGATGGATATTACATAAGGCTTGGACGTTTAACGATCTAGATAAATCTTATCCAGTGAAGAGCCTATTATGGGGATTATGGGATTGAAGCCATATTTTGGTGAAGAATGTTATGAATATGGGATGAACCCCACTAGGGAAATACTTGTGCATAACTGGAGTAAATGGAGTTGGAGTGCATTTTGTATATGAGGTGGACCCCGTGTGATGGATTATTTCCATAGGACCAGATGTGGGACTAGTCCTGGATTTGTATTGAATATATTATCTAATAAGTTCTAGATCTAGATTTTGGAATTGTATCTAGGGTGGTGCTTTTAGGATGGATATTACATAAGGCTCGGACGTTTAACGATCTAGATAAATCTTATCCAGTGAAGAACCTATTATGGGGATTATGGGATTGAAGCCATATTTTGGTGAAGAATGTTATGAATATGGGATGAACCCCACTAGGGAAATACTTGTGCATAACTGGAGTAAATGGAGTTGGAGTGTATTTTGTATATGAGGTGGACCCCGTGTGATGGATTATTTCCATAGGACCAGATGTGGGACTAGTCCTGGATTTGTATTGAATATATGGTGAATCCAGAATCTGAGGATCTAGGGAATGTGTTTAGGCAACATTCTTGTGTACACCCAAATATCCCATAATTCGGTTATAATGTGAAAGTGTTTCATTGCAAAAAGGGGTCAGTCCTAGTGGGACCCATGAGTCAGCAGTGGTGGTGGATGCCTTGTAGGTCAATAAGGATATGTGGATATATGAGTGGATGGGACATTTACATGGCACCTAAATATAATAGATGCATGGAAAACGAAAAAGGCACTTTCGAAGGTTGAATTGGTCGAATCTGTATGACACATGGAAGTGATTTTGTGGTGCTATATAGCTTAGGAATGCCACATAAAGCTAGCATGGAGGCTACATGTCAATGTCACATGTCACTATGGGGCTCAAGTCCCCAAAGGAGTTTGAAATGTTTCTTTTATAATGTGAGCATGGTTGATGGAAGGCACGAGACAAGAATATGCATGTCATCTAATGCAAGTTTTTCCATCACATCATACCAATTCTAGTGTAGAACCTCGCTCCATTGGGGAAAAGTGGTGTGGTGGCACTATGGGCCCAAAATGATGTGGTAGTTCTATATGGTTTGTATACATTAGCTACATGTCATATCTCTTTATAACAAGAAAACATTGTTTTACGTAAAGGACTGGGCCCCATGGGTTCAAAAACAAAGTGTAGGTGGCAAGTTCCATGTAGTTTGGCCAAGGCTATGTGGATGCCACATGGATGGTGATGAATACATATGTTGACATGGTGTACACATGGAATGACACGTGGAAACTAAAATTGAACTTTGATGGATGGCTAAAGAGTCCATTTTTGGATGACGAGTGGCACTGTAAGAGGAGCCATGTGGTAGGGTGATACCACCCTGATGTCAACATGATGTCAATAAGGAGAAAAGGAAATAGGTGACATGGATGGCATGGCCTCCAAGTGGCACTATATGTCATACCATAATGGAGGTGATAGAGGGCACACTGTCAAGTTTGGATTCCATAGACAAATAAGTATGTTTTTTGCCTTTTGTTTAGAACCAAGTTTTTTGGCAGTGATTTGGGAAATGGGTGGAGACTAACGAAAAGTGTTAGATAGGGAACCCCCTAGTAACTGACATAAAATTTACCATCTTGTTGTGTCGTATTGGAATGGAATTCACCTCTCACCTTAGTGAAATGGCTTTGGGTGCACTATCATTGTAGGAGCCACGTATGCCACTTAGCAGCACATGCTAATGTGGCAAGATTAATGAGAAAATATTTGAATAGGCATAGATTTCAATATTAGAGTTGGATTGAGATAAAAATTATATTGCCAGAAATCTCTTGATGAGCCAAACATGATGGTAACATCAGTTTTGAGCTTTAAGGAGGATGGAAAAGGAATATTTTGGTGACCCCATATTCATAATAAATCTTGGAGGTTGGTTAATTTGAAAGTAACACCTTCCACTACATGAGAATAATATAAGGGGTTGGGAGGGTATGTTACAAAGTGATGTCAGAGCATGGTTCAACACGTGGACTGGATGGGCTCAAGAACAAATGGAATGGGAGCTTAGAGCCTCGTTCAACACTGGACCTGAAAAATATTACACATAGATGATTAAATTTTATTCTGATAAGATGTTTGTTATTGTTAATTTGTAGCAAGAAAAGACTTCATTTGACTTGTGACTTATTTAAATGGAGAAATTCAAATTTCCACATCGGCGGGATGATTTGAGTTGTAGTTAACAGGAGTGACATGGCCAAGTCACTTATTTAAGTTAGTCAATTTGATTTTTTGGGCAAGAAGTAGAGTTGTGCATGAGTTGATTGCTAAGATCTAGCAATCTAGTGGAGTTATATTAAGTCAAACTCAATTATCTAATTTCTAATCATTAATAGAGTTAGTAGGAGTTTATTTGAGTAGTTGTAATTGTTGTTAACTCACTGATCTCTTAGTTAACTAATCAATTTACTAAAAATAGCCCTATTCATGCATGAAAATTCAAATTGCCTAGTTGAGTGGAGGGAAAAGGAATAATTGTATTTATTGTTGTATATTAGTGAGTGTACAAAGTTTTCGTGTATCAGGTGAGCCATTTCTCCTGGTATTTGTGCAAGGAAATAGGAGCTTCCCTATTCCTTAGGAGTAGGAATTGCACAGGGAAATAGGAGAAAGAAGAAGGCCTATTTTGGATAAGTATTGGCCAGAGCATACTCAAGAGAAGTTAGTGTTATAGTGCAGATTGAGCTTCAAGCGTTGAAGTTATCATTGTAATAGATCATTTTTCTCATTTGATATAATACTAACAGAGGACGGGTTTTTCCCAGTTGAGCTCCCTAGTAAAAACTATTTTCATTGTAGAATAAATTTTTGTCTATTGTTTTCAGTCTAAATTTATTAGCAACTGCAAATTTTGAGTTATTTCTACATGGTATTAGATCCATTGAAAGCTACATAGAAACTGTTGTAGGAAACCCATCCATCTATAGTGGCTTGATTGCTGCAACTTAGCTTGGGAGTGTAGATATTGAAGTGGTTGATGATTAGTATGTATAACTGTTTCTTTTCCCATTAAGTAATGTTTCCACTTTTTCACACTCTATACTAATGCATACAATTCTTTATCATATGTGGGATAGTTAACTACTACAGAATTAAATGTCTCAGAATGATAACATATGAGTTTACCATGTTGTATCAACACTACTCCCATGGCATAGTCACTGGCATCCATTTGGATCTCAAACGGTCTTTGAAGGTCTGGTAGTGCTAATACAGGTGTTGTACTAATTATTTTTTTCAAGGTTTCGAAGGCTTTTTGTTGTTTGCCTCCCCACTAAAACACCTTGTTCAATCCTATTAAAGCATGTAAGGGAGCTGGAATTAAGGAAAAGTTAGAAATGAACTTTCTCCAATATTGTGTTGCTTCTAAGAAGCTCCTAACTTCTATAGCAGATTTGGGTTTAGGCCAGTTTACAATGACTGCCACCTTAGAGGGATCTATCTTCAATTCACCACCCCCTACTATATGTCCCAAATAATTCAAAGATGTTTTGCCAAATTCACATTTTGAGAGTTTAACATAAAGTTTTTCTCTTTTCAAAACATCTAGTGTCTGCTTAACATGCTTTAAATGTTCTTCCCATGTTTTGTTAAATATCATAATGTCATCCAAATATACAATAACAAAATCATCAAGAAAAGGTATGAGTACATCATTCATTATTCTCATGAAAGTAGCAGAATCATTAGTTAAGCCAAAAGGCATAACAAGCCACTCATACAACCCCTGCTTTGTTTTAAAAGCAGTCTTCCATGCATCTTGTTCTGCAACTCTGACTTGATGATATCCACTATGCAAGTCTAACGTGGAAAAATAAACAGCGTCTTTCAATTGATCTAATAGCTCATCTATGCAAGGAAGGGGATAACGATTTTTTATTGTTATCTTATTCAGTGCTCGGTAATCAATGCACATTCTCCACAAGCCATCTTTCTTTCTCACCAAAATGATTGGTGATCCACATGGTGATGTGCTAGGTGTTACACAAAAATATCGTCACCTTGATTATTTGCAGTCGGTATGGGTCTATCACCACCTATACCAGCTTCCTAA